>BPTQ01000009.1:216172813-216317839 GCA_019973895.1 Chrysanthemum seticuspe | reverse complement strand
ACCAAACATTGGTAATTCATCAAATAAAACCATGCCAGCAGACATCGTCATGTTTGCTTTTCTAATACTATCACTAATAGAGATACCAAAAACTGTTTTTGTTACATAGCGTCATATATAGACACGAAATTTCTGACAAACTAGTTATGACAATTGTCTGTTTCCAATGGACAAGTGGATCACACCAAATAAGTACCCACCCACAATTTGTTTTTTTTTATAGTATCTTCCTATTTTTTTCAAATATTTTTTATGACGAGTTTGCTAGTGCATAGCTAGCAAATGGTACTTTGGGCACCTAAATTGTGTACTCATGGCAACTATACTTTGGGCAACTAAATTGTGTACTCATGGCAACTAGTTTAAATAGTAATACTTTTAGTCAAGTGGTGATGTATGCAACAAGGGGCTGGGGTTTGACTGGATATAATTTACATCTTTCTATTTTTTAAACTATTTTTATGACTAGTGTGCTAGTGCATACCTAGCAAATGGTACTTTGGGCAACTAAATAGTGTACTCATGGCAACTAGTTTACGTAGTAGTACTTTTAGTCAAGTGGTGATGTATGCAACAAGGGGCTGGGGTTTCACTGGATTTAATTTACATCTTTCTATTTTTTTAAACTATTTTTATGACGACTTTGCTAGTGCATAGCTAGCAAATGGTACTTTGGGCAACTAAATAGTGTACTCATGGCAACTACAATAGTACTTTTAGTCCAGTTGTGATGTATGCAAAAAGGGGTGGGGATTGAGTGGATATAATTTGCATTCAGTCATATTTTATTAGTCATACGTGTATTCATGTAAACTGGCCAACTAGTTACAAAACTTGACAAATTTATTTGGGTAAAAAAAAATACAATACACATTTGGGTAAATCAAACATACAATATACCTAGCGAATTATTTTTTAATGTGTGAACGTTTGGAATAAATTTATGCCAAGTTCCCTCCTCTTGTATTGTTATGCCCCAAAAAAAATCAAACCTGCAAAGTGCAAGAAAAAAGAAAAGAAATAAAAAAATAAAGTAAAAAAATAAAATAAAAAGTTACATATTGCAAGTAAGTAAGCATAGAATATGAATACGTGTCCATAAAAAAATGAAGGTAAATCCAGCAATTCTTACGTTTCCAGTTTTATCTTATTTTATTTTATAATTATTTGTATTTTATTTTTTGTAATTTATTATATGTTTTTTGTCCTCCTGGTTTCATATATATATACGTAACTTGTTTGATGTGGTTTCGTTTTTAATCTTAATAGTAGTAAACTGATGTATATGTATTAATAAAAAAGGGGGAAAATGAAAAGGCGTGTATGTGAAAGGTTGGTCATTTAATGCTACTTCTTGTGGTAGACAAAACGCTAGGGTGGTTGTCAACTCAACGGACACATCAGTTTTGTACACTGACACAACACTAATTATATTATAACTTAAACTAAACCTTCTATTTAAAACACACACATAGCAATCAAAGGGGGAAAAAAATAAAACATACAAAACAAAACTGACCAAAGGATGACTACACCTATGCCATTCTGTGAAGAACTTGCTGGTGTTGCAGGATCTAGTTTTGTTAGAGATATGATGATTGTTCGTTTTCGAAGGGATGTGAGTGTTGTCATGGTGGATGAAGCAGAGTTGATGAAGAAGGCTCAAGAAATCAGGGCACGTGTGGCTGAAAGGGATTATGTTATTGGAGAGTTGGAGCTTTTATACCCATTTGAATCTTGTGTGGAAAGTATTTCAGAATTAACCAAGCTGCAAACCGAAGATCTGACAGAAGCCGCAGCGATATTGGTCAATGTAATGAAGAAGCAGAAGCGAGCCCAGGAGCTTCTGTCATTCATATAGAAGCTGAAAGGCATGGTGTACTGATTCGGTTAATTATTGTCTTGGCGGTGACGATGTCTTTTTTATGTTGGTATTTCTATTTCTAGTCATGTATCTTGTGTTGAATTTTAGTTTGACTGCTGTTGTGAAATGTGGGTCTAGGCTTTGGCAAATGGATGTAAAATATGAATAAATAAAAGCCATGGTTTCTGTTAAATAATTATATTATGGTCACCTTTAATTGTGCCTGCATCTCATGATCTATTCTGAAAGAATATCGCCTCCATTGTTTCAAGAATAAATCTGTTTGAGCGGCTGTCATTGTGGACCTGTTTACCTGGTTAATGCAAGTAAATCTCATTATTAAAATATGCATATGGGAATGTAACGTTTCAAACAAACAAAGTGTATCAAGTAAACGACACAAAAAAACATCATGCTGTTGGTTTCCGACATGTCATATAAAACATAAACCCTAACAATTAGAATGAACCACTAGAGTTAAAGGGGTATAATGAGCATACCTATAAAACATAAACCCTAATAACAATTTAAATAACTTTGAATTAAATAAAAAATTTACTAATAGGATATAAAATATAAAAGTGCACAATTATTTATATTCTTGTATAAATATATGAACGAATACGGTAACAAAGTACATACGGGAGAGTACAACAAACCTGGATTTGTTTCTAAAAATAGACGAAAAGGACAACGATATATTTTTATTTGGATTCTTCGCTGAAAGTGACCTAGTGTATAACAAGGAATGTCGGGATGTTGATTGTTGGGACTTGGGACCATAAACTGATGTGTGGGGTATAAAAGGTTTAAGTTTTTGTCATTCTAGGTCCCTCATGTATCTTACGGCTGTCACACTAACGACTAAAAACTGCTAGTTAAAGTTAGAACTGCTAGTGCTGAAGACAATTTATCATATAAACGTGTTGTCACTACATGTTGTCTAAGGTTTCGGCATTAAGACTTAAAAATGTTATTACATGTTAGTACTGCTAGTGCTGAAGACCAAATAATATAAACATGTTGTTACTACATGTTTGCTAAGGTTACTCCTGCTATAACAATGTTGGCTGACCTTTAATTTGACTAGTCACAAGGTAATTGAATATTTTAGAAACAGTGTATGTTACTCTTCAATTAAATTCTCCAACCAACTAGTATGGCACACCATTCAAGTGTAATAAATGAAGAGGAAAAATACAGATGGTTATGCTAGTAGACGTTCTTATATAAACCGTGAATGTTATTCTTTTCGTTATAACATCAAAACCGGTTGAGAAAATGGTATGCATTGGGTGCATGATGGAAAGAGAAAACAAGTATGATTGACCTTAGATGCAATGAATTTTTACGGAAGCAACAACAATACTCTTTGTGGGGTTGATGCATGTAGACTTGGTGGTGTACATGTTAGCAGGGAAAAAACAACTGCAGTTCATAGAGGTGAAGGTGTGATGGTGTGATGGGGCTACATGTTCCAGCATCTTGTATAGGCGGTGGTTCAGTGAGTATCAGAGGTAAAAGTGAGACTACATCAACAGTTGATGAAATTCATGATTCTATGTGTACAGAACCCAGTGACCTTAGTGATGAAGAAACCCAACCACTTGCAAGTCGAATAACAAGTGAACCACCTAAAAATGACCGAGCAATTGAACAAGCTGCGATTGATACACCTAGGTAATGACATGCTCGTCATTCAACAAGTGAGCCACCACCTATTCTCGTTATATGTTGTATTTCATAATATATGTAGACTAAATTGTATTATGTATTTGTTATGTTATGCCAATGCAAGCACGTATTTAGTTAGCAAAAAATGGGTAAATCCAAACACTAGATAGACAAGATGCAAACTGTATAATCAAGCTGCAAAACTATCAAATACAATTTTTTTAGTGTTTTTTATTTATTTATTTATTTATTTTTTGAGGTGAAAGTGGGTAAATACTAACAAGGCTAGATAAAGCACTAAACCAGGAAGAGATAGTTACCATGCACGTGCCCAAAACATAGTTGAACACGTGTACACCCACCAAAAAATGCTGACTATTGAAAGGCAATTTTTTTTTTTTTTTTTTTTTTTTTTTTTTTTTATCTACAGTCCCCCAATAAAATGAAGTTGCCCTATATGATAAGTTTCTACTTTGTTTAGTTATCTAAACAAAAAAATGAAGTTGCCCTATAGGGTTGCTATCCTAAAACAGAGATGCCCCATCAAGGTTGCCATGATATACATCATACTATAAAGCATTCATACACAGTATTATGTAAACGGACACCGAACGTAGATCAAAAAATAGGTGCATACTACGATAACCCCAAAGCAGATGGTTACACAAAAACATCGCATGTTAATTTTATGTAATTGTTGAACATTTTTTTTTGGTAATCATAAGAAGCACCAAGAAAAAAATGTTTAACAATTACATAACGTCGCCTTACAAAAAAGGCTAAACTAGACAAACTATTTTGAGTTTTAAGTTATGTTAACACCCCAGTTTCTAAACGTTATCGACAGCATGAGCATGCTGCATAAAAATACCTACACTCCAACCTTCCGTTCCTTAAAAACCAAGTTGCTTTTAATCCCGCACCTCCTCGACGGCGGTCTCTTGTTAGAGCCTTTAAATGCCTCGACATCTTCAACTTCTGTAAGCCCGATCTTGGTATTTGAAAGCAGTGCCTCCTTGCATAAGGTTTTATAGAGACCTTATGACCAGAACTGTCCTTAACAGAAGAAGAAGAAGCCCCAACATCCATAGATACAGACCCAAGAAATACCCCATAGTACCATTCATCGTCACTGAACCCAATGTCAGCATCAACAATTTTTCTAGCCAAAAAATCCATGAATACATTCTTTCCTTGACATTCAAATCCTTGACTTCTAGTTTGGAACGGAGGGCTTCTTAGGGGAGGTGACCGCCTTTCTTCCTCCTCCCATGCAGCAATATCAGAGGCAGAATTAGAAGTAGCAAGCTCTACAAGTTTACCATGTATTGCTATCCTGGCACGCGTTGGCTCATCAAGAAGATCCACAATTAGGTTATCATAATAGATACATGATAAGTTATTAGGTGCATGTGCAATGTACAAGCCGATCAACCCACATTCCTCGACAAATTCAAACATCCTTTTAATGTCATTATCGCATTCAACAACTGTCAAACCAGTTGAAAGAGCAAATAGTGGCCTACATAAATACAAATCCCGTATCTCACACTCTGACTTGTTGGCCAAAAAGTCAAGCATTTGATTATAGTTCATCCTTGTGGACTTACTTGCACAAGGGTGCGCCCATACGCGTAAGTTAATTTGGGCAACCGAATGAACTCACCATCGTAGTGAATCTCAACTACAAGATTCTCAGATACATAGCGTGTAGTACTCCTGTAATAAAGGTAAATAAATGTATACAAATGAGATTAGCAAGTATGGATAAAAACCTAGTAAGGGCAAGTGACAATCACAAAAGGTAATGGCAGGCATACCTTGGCTTGAAATCAAATAAGGCAACTGGAGGCTTAGCAGCATTTTTTTGATGAAATAGAGGGTTGGGAGATTGGCATTATCACTTGTGTACAAATGTGATCTATATGAATATTTGATATATATTAGGAAATGTTGTATTATTATTTTACTATTAATAATGTACTTATTAATAGTATGAAAACTATGATCCGTTTATTTTAATATGGAAATAGTAATAGGGAAATTTTTGGTTAATTTGTTATAAGTTTTTATGTGTAGTGTGTTTGTGTAATGACATGGGAATAAATTAATTGACAAACCTATGTGTGGCCCTTTTTTATTTTTTCTTGGAATGGACGGCCAAATGTCATGATTAAATGGACAACCAAATGAAGAATAAATGAACTGGAGTTATGGAGTTTTAAAAAGAAAGATTATCTGTACTGTACAACAAATTTAGATGTAAAATGTGTACATACTTTTACGTCGTGTCTCCCATTGTTTTTTGAATGAATGTTACACGTACCCAAGGTTGCTGCGTGCAAGGTATTGTATGATTATTGGTTTATGTATGCATGTTATAAGTGTCCTTATTGTAGTAAATAGTTGTTATGAATCCATTGTCTAGTCATTAATGGCTTATGTGTGAATGAATATATCAATAGATGGTGCATGATAAAACAATGAAAGTGCTGTTGGAGATAAGTATAAAACTGTTAGTACAAACGATAAAATCTATGTTTATAAAAAAACTGAATCATCTTCTCGCGATACGCTAGCGCGACGTCAGCGGGATCATCAACGTGCAACGATAGACCATGTGCCAATCGATATAAAAATATACAAATCCACACACCACAATCACCAAAAATCCCCCTTGCTTAGGAACGTTTTCGGCTAACCTAAATGAAATCTTATAGTCATTCGGATATATTCCAGTCTTATCAAAAAGTTTGCTTGCTCTAGAACAACTGGTAGTTTGACCTGTAGAATAACAGAAACTGTTAAAATAAATAGACGGGTGATCTTGTTAGAGGCTTGTTAGAAAAATGTTAGTATTATATAATCGAAATAACCACGTTTGTCACCAAATTATTGATGAAATATAGGTGTTTGTTCAAGCTGGATTAAATATGATATCTAGTTTCATGTTGTAAATTATATATGTGTTCAAAAGTATTATATGTTTTTTATTTGTGATTCATAAACAACGTTCAAACATTTGACATGTGCTTCGAAATATTTTTATTCATAATAGATTTTGATTGTGCAAAAGATTGCACTACCAGGCCGTCAATGGTGATTGATGGAGTTAGGGGTGATGGTGGTGATGCCGAGTGCAAGATAACCTGAAAATAAGAAATAGAAGACACTACGTTAAGTGATTACGCAGGGGTAGGACCCTTCGAACCACCTCCGGCGTGAGAGTAAGTATGAGTTACGGTTGTATAAGTGTGTGTATGTCAAGAGATGAGTGTTGAATCAAATTACCATAATTCTCTGCCCATCCAACCTATTTATAGTGGAAGAAATAGGGTTAGGGGCACCTCTACGCAAATGTAGGAGAACATGGGGGCGTCCCATGTTTGTGGGTAACCGCTAGGGCTTAGTGACCCACGTTCCCTAACTTGTCGGGGAAGCCAGGAAAGAGAGGGAGATCGTTGATTTGACCAAGTCAAGACACATCTCGAAGGGGGTTCCATCGGGCTGTTCGGAGGGGGCTCCGAATAGTGACGGAGGCCTTGACAGAGGGGGCTCCGTGCAGTGATGGAGGTCTTGATGGAGGGGGATCCGTACAGTGACGGAGGCCTTGACATATGGGGCTCCGTACAGTGATGGAGGCCTTGATGGAGGGGGCTCCGATCAGTGATGGAGGCCTTGATGGAGGGGGCTCCGTACAGTGACGGAGGCCTTGACAGAGGGGGCTCCGTAAAGTGACGGAGGCCTTGATGGAGGGGGCTCCGATCAGTGATGGAGGCCTTGATGGAGGGGGCTCCGAACCATGACGGAGGCCTTGATGGAGGGAAGGCTCCGAACCTCGACAGAGGTTAGACACTATGAGTGCTTTGGGTGCAGGTCGAAGGCATAGGCTTCTTCCTTTAGGAGGGTACATCATACCCTCTGTACAAATGGTAAGCTAAGTACCAGAGTGACGGTAACGCTCGTTAGCAGAGCGGAGGGTACGTCATCAAGCCCCCCAGTCTAATGTTATGCATGCGAAGAGTGCATGGTTTAGACTTATCATTGCTTTGTTAAAAAAAACTTGGTAATAATTTCTACTACTTTTGTTTTGTTAAATCAAATATAAAAGTAGCTATACTTGTTTCTAATAGTCCACATTTGACTCTATCATGGTGGATACCTCATTAAGCCCCCTAGTCTAATGTTATGACTTCGAAGGAGGCATAAGATTAGACTTAAGTAGTCCATAAAACCTTTGTTATATAAGGAGCGTGTGTAATAGGTTTTGCCATATAACTATCGCTTTTAGTTATAAGCGAGTTTTATCAGAACCGATTTGTACATACGCTGTGTTGTCAAAAGGTACCAAGGTTTGCGTACAAACTTGGCTTTGTTTTGTAATGCATGGCATAATGGCATATTGTCGCACCTGTTAGGCTCTAGCAGGCTCCTGCACCTGATGCGAGGATGATGGGGGTATCCCATGATTTTAGGTAACCGCTTGGTTAGTGTCCCACGATCCCTATCTTGCTGGGAAAGACTTGATAGGGTTGTGAACGTGGGTTTTACTTGGTCTTATGAAACCTTTGCATTAATATCTTTGAAGAGCATACCCCGAAGGGCTTAGGCCTTCAATTGGCGGATTCCCAACTGGTAACCATATCATAGATGAATGGTTTTACGCCAAAGAAGATTTTTTGGAGGTTTGCCAAGTATTTCGGAATGTAGCTCCGAAGTGAGTATGAAGGGGAGACCTTCAAATTGAATGGAGGGTATATCATCAAGCCCCTCGGTCGAAAGTGATGCGTACACTTTGAATGTAATGCTTTTGACTTAAAAGAAATACTTCCTTGTGATAAATCGAACAAGGATTAATCTTTAAGTAATATAGACCTAGAAGGTCATATATTTTGCATGTATACGAAGTTTATGGACTTCATTTAAGCAAAGTAGTAGTCCTTGGACCATTTACTATTCTGCGTGGTATGTGGCTTCGGCCAAATGATGTAGGTACTAGGGTTAAGGCCCTAGTTTAAATGGAAATATATGTCTCTTGTGTACTTCTCGTACGCCATTTTTCCGACGCTTAAATTTTACAACCTAAGGTTGAACAACCTCATTGTGTGTAAATTACAACACCAAGAATATAATGACCAAATTTGATCATTGACAGAGGGTCGCGACCCACTCTATCTCAAATCCTTTAAGTAGCATGACTTTGTACATATTTTTACAAGCGCCATAAACTACAAGGAGAGTTAATGTGAATGTTAAAGTTGGCTTAAATGATAAGGCATGTATTATACCTTGAGCCATTTTATTCGACATTGAAACTCATTAATGACTTGGCTGAACAAATCTTTGTGTTTAAGAAATGAAGCAAGAGATTTGTGGGAAATGTAATATTTATCATTGAATTGGTAGGGAGGATTACATCATTCTTGAAATGAAAACTAAGACAGCTACCAATAATGTTTGCTTTCCCTTGAGAAGCTTTTAGTACATTGATTTTAAAGTAAGTTTTACATCTATGAGGTTATGTAATTATACTTGCAGAGTCGATGCTCTATAATTATGTCTACATAGATACACATAAATCATGTGAACAGAGGCTATGCTCTGTAATCGTCTCGACAGAGACATTTATATATTATGTGAACAGAGCTGAAGCTCTGTAATCGTGTCAAAGGAGACACCTATGAATTAGAGGCTATGCTCTGTAGTTGTGTCGACAGAGGCTTATGTCAGCATATGTGATGCTCCGTAGTCATATCGACAAAGACTTATGTCAACATATGTGATGCTCTAACAGAGGTTCTAGGAACGTAGGGTATCCTCTGTCAATGTTGTAGGATCTCTAATGATCATTGTGTCATAAGCAAAGGCTCAATAAAAGATTGTTTATAGTGCTCTTAATAAACATCAAAAGTTTCATATGTAGATAATATGATTTGTAGTGAAACAAAGGCAATATAGCTTATTAGTTTCATAGAAAACATACCAGATTGACAAAGTGTATCCTCCGTCATTAGTGTATGGTCTCTGTTCACCTTGTGGTAAACATTTTACGAAGGAAGGTTCTGGCCCTTCTTCTTAGGAAACCTCATGACGAAGACTGCAACAGGGACTTCTTCTCAAAATGAACCCGAACAGAGGCTGCTACGGAGTCTGCAATGGAGGGCCCTACGAAGGTTGTTGAGTTTGAACCTTCTTCATAAAACGAACCCAAACAGAGGCTGCTACGGAGTCTACAACGGAGGCCCCTACGAAGGTTGTTGAGTTTGAACCTTCTTCATAATACGAACCCAAACAGAGGCTGCTATAGAGTCTGCAACGGAGGCCCCTACGAAGGTTATTGAGTTTGAACCTTCTTCATAATACGAACCCAAACAGAGGCTGCTACGGAGGCCCATACGAAGGTTATTAAGTTTGAACCTTCTTCATAATACGAACCCAAACAGAGGCTGCTACGGAGGCCCCTACGAAGGTTATTGAGTTTGAACCTTCTTCATAAAACGAACCCAAACAGAGGCTGCTACGTAGTCTGCAATGGAGGGCCCTACGAACATAACAGAGGCCGTAACAAAGACTGGTCCATTTAAACCCGACAAAGGATGTTGAAATGGTAAACGTAAAGTTTGTGGTTGGTGGAAAATCTCGTGATTTGAGATAAAAGTGGAGATTTCAGTGGTGCTACCATGAGGTAAGGATGTAGGGAATTATGGTTGAATTCGACCGTTATTTATGGACAATGGTTATTTGACTCGGAAAACGGGACTTATTGTTGCGTGTCCCACGGATGGCGCCACTGATTGTGCAAAAGATTGCACTACCAGGCCGTCAATGGTAATTGACGGAGTTAGGGGTGATGGTGGTGATGCCGAGTGCAAGATAACCTGAAAATAAAAAATAGAAGACACTACGTTAAGTGATTACGCAGGGGTAGGACCCTTCGAACCACCTCCGGCGTGAGAGTAAGTATGAGTTACGGTTGTATAAGTGTGTGTATGTCAAGAGATGAGTGTTGAATCAACTTACCATAATTCTCTGCCCGTCCAACCTATTTATAGTGGAAGAAATAGGGTTAGGGGCACCTCTACGCAAATGTAGGAGAACATGGGGGCGTCCCATGTTTGTGGGTAACCGCTAGGGCTTAGTGACCCACGTTTCCTAACTTGTCGGGGAAGCCAGGAAAGAGAGGGAGATCGTGGGTTTGACCAAGTCAAGACACATCTCGAAGGGGGTTCCATCGGGCTGTTCGGAGGGGGCTCCGAACAATGACGGAGGCCTTGAAAGAGGGGGCTCCGTACAGTGACGGAGGTCTTGATGGAGGGGGCTCCGTACAGTGACGGAGGCCTTGACAGAGGGGGCTCCGTACAGTGACGGAGGCCTTGATGGAGGGGGCTCCGATCAGTGATGGAGGCCTTGATGGAGGGGGCTCCGTACAGTGACGGAGGCCTTGACAGAGGGGGCTCCGTACAGTGACGGAGGCCTTGATGGAGGGGGCTCCGATCAGTGATGGAGGCCTTGATGGAGGGGGCTCCGAACCATGACGGAGGCCTTGATGGAGGGCAGGCTCCGAACCTCGACAGAGGTTAGGCACTATGAGTGCTTTGGGTGCATGTCGAAGGAATAGGCTTCTTCCTTTAGGAGGGTACATCATACCCTCTGTACAAATGGTAAGCTAAGTACCAGAGTGAGGGTAACGCTCGTTAGCAGAGCGGAGGGTACGTCATCAGATTTTATTTCAATACATTAAAGGATAACAAAATACATCAACGTAGCAACGACATTCATGAAGATACCAAAACACAAAATATGACAATCACAGAACGTGAGAGAGACCACATAACAAGGTAGGAGTAGAGGATTAATAATTTTTGCGCAGCTTTGCCAGAAAGGAGATTTTTTTGAGAACTTGGAGCTGAGTCTCACTCATTAGCCTCATCAGCGTCCTGTTTTTCTCAAGCTCCTCGTCCTGAATTGGACGCAAGATTTCCAAAACAGCACTTGCAAGCCTGGACCCAACCACGCAGTCCAACTGCTTGATTTGCCCGGCCCTCACAGTGCAACGATGAGTTAGGTCAATCACCTTTGCATGCATGTCACTTAAGAACTTGAAGTCACGTTCATTGTCACGCACAAACACGTTGTTAACCATGTCTTTAAGTAAGTTATCCATTTATTTTGTAGTAAATTGTGTTGTGGCTAGTGTGTGTCCCCTGACAAAAGTTGTATGATATTGGGATATATGTTGTCCGTTTATATAACCCAAATGGGGTGGGGGGAAAGAGCGGGGGTGGGGTGGGGTGACATGGAGTTTATTTTGAATTGAAGTCTATCTGAATTAATGTGGATAGTCAAGTGATGAATAGTTGAGTCATGTCAAGTAATTACTGTTGCACATTAGGCCAAGTTTAATTAATGAAGCTTCTCTTGTACTCAACCGATTCTTGGCCACAAGATAACCATTTTGGGCAACTAGTTTCAGTTTGGGGGCAACTAAACCAGTTTGAATTTTGTTTAGTTCCAAATGCAATAAAATTTTACGTCCCTTGGGTTAGAAAAATTATTAATTGAGTATGTTTTGTAAATAGACGCCATTAAACAGGTTTATATTGATTACTTTTTGGTTACATCAACTAACACACATATGCTATTATTAGATGTACATATCGTTTATATTTTATGTAATAATACACTACCATAATATAACTCAGACTTTTATATCATAAAGTCTGACTAAGTGTGCACTTGGCTGTGCTATTTCAATATTGAATGGATATTTTGTAAAAAACCCAAATCGGGGATGCACATAAGTAGGACAAACTTTATTAATGAGGAAAGGACGTAATGAAATGATGGTGGTAGCTAGTGGCATGTACTTGAAGGGAACTAGTCCATTAATTTTTCAACTTTAACTATTGCACAAAAAAAGGCACAAAGAAACTTGTGTCCAACAAGTTAATTGTTTTTGGGCAAGCACATACATACTATGGGCAACTAAATCATATGTGGCCCTATTAAATCATGAACCTTATGTGCAGTTGTAAATTAAAATTAATCAAGCTTGCTAGCTAAGTATATATTTCCTATATCGTATTATATGTGCGGGACACAATGTAAATTAAAATCAGGAAAATAAATTGTTAAATACGGAAGCAAGCAGATTTATGCACTTTATTTTTGGTTGGTTCTAGTTAATGTACACATATTTTAGATAATCTGTTGTTGGTTGTGGTATTCGTTTGATGTTACTACTATAGAGTCTAGACAAGTAAGTATAACAAATGTTTATGAGAAACTATGTTGTTGGTTGTGGTAAATAAAAATTGGGATTTCAAATAAGAAGGACGGTTTATTAATGGTGAATAGATGTAAGGAAATGATGGTGGTACATAGTTGCATGTACTTGAAGGGAACTAGTGTGCACAAAACTCAAAGTCAAACTTCTACAACACAACACCCAAGAAACTTTGGCCAACAATAAATTTGTTCTTGGGAAACTAGACACAAATAATGGGCAACTACTCACAAGCATGGTGTATTCGTGTCTGGTCACAAAGTATAACAAATTACTGTATAAGTTTATTTATGTATGTGTTGTCCGTAATTGTATTATATATATTGGTTATAAGAAGCATGGTGTCTGGTCACAAAGTATAACAAAAAAGTAATAATATGAGTGGGTTATAATAAGAAGATACCTATAAGCACTCCCTAACACGGACATACCATACACGTGACTCATAGTCGCGCGTGTCGCCGCTATCATAGAATGTTACCACTCCTGTAGGTATGTTAAATTGGGCAAGACACCAGTGTTTAACAGTCTCGTTGAGAGGAATAAAAACCTAAAAGAAAGTTGGCTGTGTATTAGGATATAGTTAGTCAAAGTCTGAAATTAATAAAAGTGACTTTTTATTTATGTGGTCAAAGGTAAATACAAGAATACAATTGTCGTGTTTGTATGTGCTGTTGACATGGCTTACGGCTGGTAAGCAATATGTTACTTACTAATGGACATTTTAGATAATGGAGAACGTTTTCATGCACGGTCTTGGGTTGTATAGAAACTACTGCTTTTGGGAAACTCATCTGCTTATGTAGTTCCTGATATGTTGCTCCAACTGTTAACTACTGCTTGTGTTACCATAACTGCTGCTAGGGTAATATACTGCTGGGATCGAACGATTACAAATGGAGGGGCTCAGTTTTTGGAAAGCATACTTATCTCATGGCAGTGTAAGACGCAAACAATTATGGCGAATTCCACCACTGAAGGTGAGTATGAAGCTGCTGCACGTTCTAGAACTACGTTAAAGGCTCGACTAGTCATTCAAGGCTTTAAATCAACTAGTTTTGGATTGTAAATTTCATGCATACTTGGTATCAAGTCTCAAGATGTTTTTTTTTTCCAAACTTTGTAACAAAGGTAGTACTGCTATTGGAAATCTTAGTACGGCTAGTGTGTATGATTCAACTGCTTGTTCTTTTTGTTAAGTCCTGCTAGTGGATATCATGTTTTTGTGGTTGGGTTACACTTATAAGTTATAACTACTATGTTTATGAGCATTAAGGATTTTTTTTGGGCTTTGCTGCTGGACCTTTTAGTGTCAAAAAAAAATATAATAATAAAAAAAAAAGAAAAAAAAAGAAAAACAAAAAATAAAAAAAAAAACGAAAAAAAAACAATGAAGTGAAACATTAAATAAATAAATAAATAAATAACAAAAAAAAAATAATAATAACATTGTGTAAAAAAAATTATAATAACTTGGTTGGAAGATTGGAGTGCAAAACTGTTCCAACTGCTAGCTTGCATGGAGAAACTGCTAGTGTTACGAAAACACTGCTAGTTAGGTTATCATGAGGATACCATGAAACTTATAAAGTAATTGACGGATAAATGTACTACAATGGAGTCTAAGATCACTGGCATACAACAAATAACCGCTTCTCAGGATGACACAATCAGAAAGTTGCAGCACAGGGTAAGAGGTTCGGCGCGACAAGGGAGGCCAAGGGTTAACAGATGTAAAAGATATTGCTGATTTTGAAACCCCTTTTAGCGATCAAGGATAAGCTTCAAAGGAGAAGGAAGAGAATGGCAGATACGGCAAAAAAACTGTCGATTATGGTTCAGATTCTGAGATGGAGCATACAGATTATAGCACTTTGGAAGCACCGTCCAAAAAGAATGTATCTTGTGCCTAAGAAGAAACTTGATGATTTGGATTGTAAATATCAAATTTAGGGGAGGATTGTTTGGTTTTTTGGTTCTGTTGGACGAATTATTCAAAGTATGCATCAAATAGCATCTTTTAACAGAAACTACGGCTAGTGACAATGGAAGAACTACTGATAGATCAAAAGCTGTGGATAAAGTTTGTGAGTATCAAGTTTGTTAATACGTAAAGGAAAGTTTATGATTTGAGGGACAAATATCAAGTTTGTTCATACTTTAAAAGATGCCGTTTTTAAAGTTGCTATCATGAACTACCTGATTATTGAGTGACCGTAAATGGTAAAAATAGGAGGAAATGAAAAGTAAATGTATTACCTGTTCAACATCATTCCAGGGCATGGGATACCTCGTCCCATCTGCATAAAACACGGGCATGCCATTTTGAAGAAGAATCTGAACAAAGTAACTACTAACAATCGCCCAGTTAGCATTCTGAGGTCGTACGTGCCACATGTAGTCAACCCATAGGTCTATATGCTGTGCATTTGCAGCAAATAAAATACCAATTTAAGTAATGGTGAAAATCAACTATAGGGTAAAAAAGAAAATATGAATAAGAATGCGCATATAAACTAACCTCCTCAGTTAGCCAACCTTTTCTAGTAGGGTCTAAGCAAACTAAGTGAAGCCAGAAATTGCGATCTACAGTATAATCATCTGACCATGGAAATTTACACCGGTGTCTATCAGGATCACAGAGGAATTCTTTAATCTCATCACACAGCCAAAGAGTTTTGATAGAATGAAACCATGTACTTAGTTTGACAGAGCATTATTGATAAGCAAGTATATTGACAAGTTCGTAAAAAGTATCACAATACCTTTACCCAAGGTTTCACTCTGTTAACCTCCTCAGCAATAGTTGGGTCGTTCATGTTAGGATCGTGTTTTTTTATTTTACGCCGTTTAACTTGTAGATTGTTTTGTGGCGAAACAGGTTCCATGAGAATCCTCTTATCGAGTGGTAACCGGCTTAAAGCCTTTTGAAAATGTGACGAATTCATAAACGCGCGTCGTTTTTTCTTCTTCTCCTCCTCCAACTTCAACATGTCAGCTTCTTCCAACCGCAACCTATTAGCCTCTTCCAGCCTTAAGATGTTGGCCTCAGCATTCAGCTTCTCTTATTCCAACTGTAACCTTTCTTCCTCTGCCAACGCGAATCTCAATTCCTCTAAAAGGAGATACTCCTGGAACAGAATAGCGCTGATGACATTTGTATATAACGGCCATACAACTAAATGCAAAGAAGAAATATTAACCTGAGCAACGTTCACGTCAGATTCCGGCAAGTCGATCCGTTTGAGATAAATGCTGTTAAGTGAATCGAAAAAGGCAGTCCTTGTGTTTGGAAAATGTGACTCAAAATCAAGTTTGTCCTGTAAAAAAATATGCATGAAATTTCTAAAAATAAACAATGGCAGCGAGAAATAACTATAGATTAGTTGAAAGGAATACCCGAAGACCACCAGTTCTATCATGTGCAAGAACCTGTGAAGGTCTAAGTGTTAGGAAATTCCGGCAGGTGATGTTAAAATAAAAGTAAATCTACTATTTTTATATTATAATGAATATAAAGAGAACCTGAATATACACTCAAGTTTAAAAACTTGGCGATTCAGGCCGGAATTTACATGATCCTTAAGGCTTTTTGTTTTGGAACTACTTCCACTCTTGCATTGTTTTGAATTTACTTTCAAACCAGTTTTCGCATGTTGCCGTGACTTTTCCAGCCTCGAAATGTAGGTATCAACAAGGCTGTGTTGGGTCCTGACCGGCGGTCTGGGAACGTAGTCATTGAAAAAATCTTGGCTATCTATCCACCATGCACATTGGAACTCATGTATAGTAGGTCTCAGATCAGTAATTGTAGTTGAATCCTAAAGTTCAGTAATGGTTTAAAAAAAATATGGTTTAGTTAATTACTTTGAGATACATACGACCCCATTTTATAAGGGATTCGTAATTAAAGTCATAAACTGCTAGTTCTGGGCAAGCACTGCAAATAATATTTCCACTGCTAGCTTGCTTGAAAACACTGCTAGTTCTGGGCAATCACTGCTAGTTAGTTTCTGATGATTGTAGAAACTATAAGAGCTGTTTTGTAACTTTTTGGTGATAACATATTTATTCCCCAAATCACTGCTGAGGCAGGGCAGTGGAAACGTAAGAACGACCCAACCAATGGCAACTCCTAATGTGAATAGTTCTTTGCAATTCAGCACAGGTGGAGGAATCCCTAGAAAACTGGCTAATTTGGGGGACATAGATGTTCAGGCTAGGTCTGATGCAATGTTAGACATATCTCGAATAGATGTGGGTAGTTTGGAACATCAACATGATTTGACGACTAATGGCTTTCTACATGATGACAATTCCAATGATCCACTTCTAGGACCAGGTTACACAGGTCAAGGTGGTGAGGATAATATGAAACTCAATCTCAAATTGACGGATATATTCACAACTATGGAGTTAAAGATCACTGGTCCTAAAATTTCAACAACAACTCGCGCTGAAATAATCAGGAGGTTCAAAGCACAGGGTAAGTGTTTTGGAGAGACTAAGAAGGCCAAGGTTCCATGCATTCAGGAAAGTGAAGAAACTGGGAAAGAAGGCAAGCTGCAATATGATTAAAAGTTTAGATGATGCATCTAAACAGGGGAGGAGTGAGAGTACAAATTCAGGCGAGTCATGAAAGGTAAAGAAGCAGTACTGGATGATTCTTTAAAGGCTGCAGTTGAAGAAAAGGATAAGGAAGTGGTGCAGACAATCAGTGCCAGTGTTGCTGCATCCGCTGATAGTATTGAAGTAACCACTGCTGCAACAACTGCTGGTATTATTATTGCCACTGCCAATTCAGACGTTTCAAGCCCAGAGGCAACATCTGCTACAATTATAAGCACCACAATAACTCCAGCACCAAAACCAAAATAAGCCTGAGAATGAGGTTGCCATACAATTGCTCAACATAAAGAAATCTGACCCTATCCCTGCACCCAAACCTATTGCTAAGAGTCTACAGATTGGTGAAACTGTGCAGAAAGGTGTAGTTACTGAACCTGATATTGGAAAGGGTAAAGGGATTGCAGAGCCAACATTGAAGTTTAAAAGTAGAGAGGAGCATATAGCCTTAATTTGCAGTGTATAAAATCAACTAATCCAATTGTTCATCCACTGCTGAGAAAGATTGAGAATATTGCTGATTATGAAATTCATTTGGCCATCAAAGGCAAGCCTCAAGGTAGAATGAAAAGAAAGGCAGAAAAATAAAAAGCATTTGATGAAGAATCTGAGTCTGATAAGATATTGTGTGCTTAGATAGGTGGAAATGGAACATCTAATTTTGTGTGTAGGTTTACTTTTTTTTTTACCTATAAACAATAAATAAATAACAACAAAGTTTAACTGGCTTACGTTTGAAAAAAGGTTTGAACGTTCAGTTCTTTTAAAGATGGACTTTCTAGACCAGGCAAGTGCTCTTGGTATCACATTTGGATGTTTAATCCACCAAGCATGAGATTTTTCAAACGACTCAAGGATCCACACCTATGAGAATAAAAAAATAAAAAATGAAAATAAAACTTAAACTTATATACAAATCAGTAAAAATGTTAAGTTGGAAAATGGATACCTGAAACCCAAACACAAATCTTGACAGTGTGTATGTTGGACAATGCTTTGGATCTTTCTTCAATCTTAAAAGGTGGTAATCCGCGTGCTTATCAAATACATTATGAAGTTGGTCGTATAAATGAGTCCAAATATGCTCACCACATGGAAAAGCATTCCAATCATCTAGATTATCAACTAACCTCATTAATGTATCATCCACCTCGCATGTCAACAAACGACCCATAAAGATCACCTCTAAGGCTAACAAAAGACAAAGACGTACAACATCTTCATCAGATATCTGTCAAAACCGCTCTTCATCCTAGATAACACCAATAACATCTAAGTTGGTTAGAATATACCCTTGCTTGTCAGGAAATACCCTGTTACGAAAATTTAGAGAACCAGATGTATACAACCCAAAGCTTACAGATCCAAACCGCAGACCGCTCATTAGACAAAACTCACGACGACCAAAATGTAAAGCATGCCCTTCAATGTAAAAAATGAAGGGCATATCATAGTGAGAATCGTCGAATTTATGCTGTTTCCTTAGCATATAATCTATGATGTGCGTTTCATGTTCAAAAAACAACAGATAAATCCATCTTCCAAAGCAGGTATTCCTAAAAAAGATGCGGCGTCTTGCGTCTAACTTTTGCTTTATCAACCAAAAGTAGTTCAGTTTACTGGTAATGATTAACTTAGCTTCATAGTCCTAAAAAAGGTCAACAAACGTCATAAACAATTGCGTATACGATGCATATAAACCACTCCTTATTAGTCTAGAGAGCGCCACTAAATTTTTTAATGAACCAGGTTATGTTACATACCTAACATACGACATCTACCGTATTATACCCTACATAATTACGAATCAGATATACATAAAAGAGGAGAAATCAAAGGTATTAATCGAATAACAACAACGATTTGTTGAAGCATATAATCAATTGAAAATAAATACTGTACAATAAACAACGAGGAAAATATTTACGTACCATATTTGGCCACATTTTTTAAACAAACTTGATCAATCCAATGTGGGTTCCACTCAACAGTGTACCTTTATAGCTTGTGACATAACTGACGATACAAGGAAAAGAAGGACTGACGAAGAAGACGGTCTCATTTGTGAAAACAACATACTAACAATGTTTTTATGCGAGAAGCAAAAACAGAGAAAAACGGTAACTATGAATGTTTTTGTGCGAGTGGGAAATTGATTTTGAATACATATGTAATGTACTTTCACTATTCAATTGTGTACGTTCTATGTAATGTAAAATGACCAAAAAAATCATTTTTAAAAAATACGGTTGCCCAGCGCTTTTTGGTTGGCCAAAAAACAATACCTTACACATACGAGACACTTGTCACAATTTCGATGAGTTGCCCAATGACAGCGGTTGCCCTCGGTCTATTTTCAAATTAAAAATAAAAGTGGTCCGAAAAGTGATAAGCCTCAGGGCGCGTGGTCTATTTGCGTCATTTTCCCTTTTTTAATAGAAAATAAGCAAACTTTTGTTAAGTGCAAAATATTTTGAAACAAAAGTTAACAACAACAAATGGTTTTTGAGATTGAAGGTTATCAGTCCACCATGTCTAACAAAAGGATTGGCTAATCCATGAGCAAACGGCTCTGGTAAAGATATCTCAAATCTGTTATATAGTTGACAACTTGCTAATAAGTTGTATGGTAATCAACTCACCATATCTAATAAAGTGAAGAGTTGGCTAGCCCACAAGAAAAATGTCTTGTGGTAAAGGCTGTGGAAAAACCATATATATGGTAATTAGTTCGCCATGGTTGAAAGAACTAACTAGTCCAAAAGGGTACGGCTTTTGGTAAAGACAAAACAAATCCGTTGATAGCTGATGATTTGCTAAAAATCATATGGTTATCAATGTACCATGGTTTTACACACCTAAACATTGGCTACTCCAGAGTTAATGGCTTTGGTAAAGAGACATCAAAATCCATTAAAATTTCAATGATTCAACTCTCACATGAGTTTACACACCTGGAAGTGATGAGAATAGACTGATACTTAATGAACTGATGTACAAATTGCCATATGTTGTTGAGTAGCTGAAAAGATGAAGATTGCTGATAGTTGTTGAAAAGAACTGCTTATAAAGACTACTTTGATGATGATATTACAAGCACAGAGAATACAAAATAAATCTAAAGATAAAGACACAATCCTTTCTTTGAAGATAAAGATGTCAAAGATACAGATACAAAGGAACTTGAAATCAAGCATGTAGAATTCAAGTTAGGGGAGGATTGTTGGGATATGAAAGTACTGAAGAATATGAAAGTACTGAAGATGGTCTAAGTACTGCTTATGTGAAGGTCAAAATACTGCTCATTCATCAAAGTAATGCAAGGATAAAGGACTGCTATGCAAATAGTTAAGGATTATTATGTAATTCTAGAATGTTCTTAGTTTAGATTACTTGTCGTACAAAAATTAGAGTTGTAAACCGACTAGGGTGATCCTTATGCCTATAAAAGGACCTCTAGATTGGCATTAGAGATATGTGTTTTTAGAGTTTAAGAGTACGAATTAATACGCAGAATTAGAGTTGTTAGGGTTGTTAGAGAATCTGTATAACAAGCAGGTTCTAAGTATTAATAAAATTGTTGAAATTAAAGTTAATTCTTCTTAGCTTTATTGAAGTAAATTCCGCATACTTAATAGAGTTGATTCAGTGTTTCATTGTTAGTGACTTAGGATTTATCCGAGGTTGCTAAGCCCTTACAAGCTACATAAGGTAGTTTGGTTAGAGTATATCGATCCAACAACTAGCTTTCACAGTAACTGGATAAAGTATAAAGATATTACACCATGTGCTCCTGAACAAAATGTGTCACCATGTTTACCATCTGTAGCCATCAGTAAAGCTGAACCTAGTTCTGTCGGGATTCATAATTCTTGCTATACCTGTAGAAGAGGGAATGACTATAATTCAGTCTCCCAAAGTAAGAGCAAATATATATTTAATCAACTTTCAACCTGACATACTTATTAAAGAACTTCTTCTAAAGCAAGCTTTTGATCTTATTTGTGGAGTTCAACAGGTCATTTAATGTAGCTATTGGCAAAGAATAAATGCCAAGTTGTTTGCTCATAAAGAAATGAAATACAACGTTGTTATTGTTTCTACCATGATCTTGCTGATGTTTTCTTTTTTGCTGCTATTTTCGATGGTCATGCTGGCTTCTCTTCTCTCAAGTTCATCAGGTTTCTGTCTCATTGAATTTTTTGAGATAACTTCTTTAAGGGGCAGTTAGTGCTTATATTTCAGTGTAAAACACGCAAATAAGCATTATTCGGTTACAAACTGCTTACCAGCTAATATAGAGAAAATAGCAATGCCATAGATCCTATAACTAACAAGTATATTATCTATAGAACCCTCTTATAAAATCATTATTAGACGTGGTAAAATGAGTGAGTATGGTGGGTAGGATATTGGCTCAAAACGAGTAAGTTTTTGATTTTGTTTAGGTATGGTTAGTATGTACGAGTCAACCATTTCTTTCATTTATATAAAAAATTTGTATTGTTCCATTTTTTTATCATAATATTTGAATTATGATGTTAGGATGACATCCATCCATATAAATCGAATCAGAGCTGGCACTTGGAAGCAGCCAATGTCTGTCCTTCTTCTAGCCCTCTACTCAGTTTTCGACGTCTTCAAATCGATAAAAAAAACTCATATCCGACACAAGATTCTTGCTCTCATTTGCAACTCATTCAAGACATAACACTTGGTATGTGCTCCTCTATTTGTCTTTCTTCTTGGCTGCCTACTATTTTACTATCAAATGTTTGCATACCAATGCTGAATTTAATATATACGATCACATAAATACAAGGGACACGGGGATTGCAATTTTAGTACATATATGCACAATCTTCAATTATGAAACCTTTAAATACTTTCAATACCAGCATCCATTGTCATACATTAGCATATACTAACCCATTATCAACATCTCATATTTGATTAACTTGATCGTATAGGCGGATTACATGGAGCAAATAGACATGCTAGAAACTCCTTACTAGAAGCGCTGGTATTTTCACGGTGGTGGGATCCACCAGTCGTTCCTATGCAGCTAGGGTGCAGCATTTTGAACAAGATCATCAGGAGGACAAAGGAAGTTGGGAATGAACTGCAGTCGATCATGTGGGAGTATGTTGGGATCGTCAGGTCTACCACAAGGCTAATGGCTGTTGAGCAGAGAATTAGAGAACTAGAACTTGAATGGGAAGCTTATTTGTTTCAACAAGGGTGGGAACCAACAATGGTGGGGCTTGAGGCTTGTAAAATGGGGAACCTGTTTTGCTATGCCAAACTGGTGGTGAGTAGTGCACTGACTAGGCATAAGAGCCGTGCAATCCATTACACCATTGATTTCCCACATGTCAATGAACAATCAAGGTTGCTAACCATCATTTTTCCATGTTCAACTTGAATAGGACGTGGAGTTCAAGATGTTAGGATTTAGTAAATCCAGTTATTAAAGTGTCGGTTACCTCAAGTATATGTAATCGTTAGAAAGCTCGTAGTCGTAGATATTTAATGATAGATAGTATTTAGTTAAGTAACACCGTGGAGGATGGACGGGTCTTTACCCACTGTATGCCTGATCCACAGCCCATAGGTGGCGTTTATGTAAGATACTATAAATACCCTCTACCTCTCAAGGTAGAGGGTTGGAGCTCATAATAATACTTTTACTTTCTCTCACTAAGTTCCCAAACCTCTAACTCTTTCTCTCTCTAAAAACCTTATAGTATACGCCCCACTTGATCATGGTTTGATGTGTTTGTGAAATCCAATATGTTACAAATGGTATCAAGAGCCATGGTTTGATCATCTCTCTTACATGTTCTTGGATTTCTAGTGGTTTTATATGGTTTTTGGGTTTGAAAAAGTTTAGTAGTTTTTGCATCATTTGGATCATTTCTTGTGTTAAAGTTTGAATTTTGATTGTACTTTTGTGTTTAGAATCATTGTAAGTGCTTGGGTTTTGATTTGGAAAGCTTGAATCACTGTGGTTGGGTTAGTTTTGGATTGAAAAGTGTTGTGTTTGAAGTTTTCTTGGTAGCGACTTGAGTCTCGGATTTGTTTTCTTGGTATCGACTTGCTTCTATAATTATTAGCGACTTGTAGTTGAAGTGGTAGCGACTTGAGCACTAGCGACTTGTCTATTGAGACAAAGCGACAAATAGTACAAAGTAGTGGTTGTACCATTACGGCTAGCGACTTGTCAACTTAGCGACTTGTCTTTAAAATTTTCAGCGACTTGAATTTGTTGTGGGTAGCGAGTTGTTCTTTAGCGACTTGCCTTCTTAGCGAGTTGTTCCTTAGTGACTTGCCCACTTAGCGAGTTGTTCTTTAGCGACTTGTCTACTTAGCGAGTTGGTACTATTAGCAAGTTGTTCTTTAGCGATTTGTCTACTTAGCGAGTTGGTACTATTAGCGAGTTGTTCTTTAGCGACTTGTCTACTTAGCGAGTTGGTACTATTAGCGAGTTGCTTCTAGCGACTTGTGTACTTAGCGACTTGGTTACTTAGCGACTTGTCTTCAAGGTTTATAGCGACTTGGTTGATTATTGTTTTTGATACGGTTTTCTCTTGATTTAGTAAAATCCCGTGAAAGAATCTATTTCCCGGTTTAATCATAGATTTATAAAATCCCGTGAAATCTATAATTATGTCTACCAACGTGCCTACAATCATCTCTTCTGTAGCTGAGGACGTTCAAGCAGCTGGATCAGATACTCGTCCACCCATGCTTGACAAAACTGACTATGACTCATGGGCTCAACGAATTAGGTTGTACTGTTTAGGAAAGGAAAATGGGGTCAACATTCTCAAGTCAATTGATGAAGGACCTTAGCAGATTGAGACTACAAGAGACACACTTGAAACTGCTGCGGATGGTACTATGATCTTAGGTTTGGACAGACCAAAGACGTATGATGAGCTCAGTGATAAGGAGAAAAAGAGATACGATGCTGATATCAAGGCTTCAAATATTATACTTCAGGGTCTTCCAAAAGATATCTACAAGCTTATCAATCACAACACTGAAGCCAAGGCGGTTTGGGATAATGTCAAGATGCTTCTCTTGGGTTCTGAATTAACCAAGGAAGACAGAGAATCACAATTGTATGATGAATTTGAGCACTTTAAGATGAAACCAGAAGAAAGTGTCTATGAATATTACTTGAGATTCCACAAGCTTGTGAATGACATGAGGAATATCAAAATGACCATGCCAAATATTCAGCTGAATCAAAGTTTGTGAACAACATGAATCCAGAATGGCACAAATTTGTCACCTCTGTGAAGCTAACCAAAGGATTAAAGAACACCAACTATGAGCAACCGTATGCCTTCTTAATTCAGAATGAGAGACATGTTATGTTTGAACGAATGATCCTTGAGCAGTTCAAATCCAAACAGGGAGCATCAAGCTCGTCAAATGATTCAACAACATTCTACAGCAATGTAGGGATTACTACCAAAGCTTCACAAGTCATACCTACTGGAAACGGTAATCACAAACTCATTCCCGATCTGAGGTTCAAACAACCTGATGCTGATGCAGTCATGGAACACTTCATCAATCAACTGGCTCTTATGGTTAAACAAAACTTGACCCTTACTCCACATACTAACAGTCTTCACACTAACAACGAAATCAGAACTGCATCCAATCTACATAATCATGCTATTTTCAGAGATGGAAATGTTATGGTGCAACCAGTTCAAGGAAGACAGTATGAACACGGAAGAGGCGAAGTTGGTGGAGGGTATGTGGCAAATCAGAATTGTGGAAGGAATGCAAATCAAGTATAAGCAAAGCCAATCAAATGCTAAAACTGTGGTGGTGAGGGACATATTGCAAAGAACTACACATCTCCAAAACGTCCACAGAATGCAGAATACTTCAGAGACAAGATGCTGCTTGTGCAAGCTCAGGATAATGGAGCAGCTTTGGATGAAGAGGAGTTGTTGTTTCTTGCAGAAGGTAATGCTAAGACATATGATGCTGATGTGGATGAGCAGCCAATTCAGGAAATAGGTCACAATCATCAAAATGCCTTTCAAGTTGCAGACTGTGATGCATTTGACTCTGATGTCGATGATGAACCTACTGCCCATACAATCTTCATGGCTAGCATCTCACCTATGGTCTCTCCAAAGGTCTAATCACCACAACAGGCTGGTCCATCCAAAGAATCAATCATTTCAGAGGTATTAAAACTATACGATGAAGTTGATGAGCAAAAGATACATAACGAAGTACAATCTCTTGAAACTTATGAATCAGATATTGATAATGAGGGTAATAGCAATATTGTCCCATATGATCCATATGTGACACAAAGTGAAAGTGAGATTGTACCAAGAGATGCATCTTCTGCAGTCAATGATGACTATGTTTTTGATAAATACACTGCATGTGCCCCTGATGATTTTGTTATCTCTGAACTGAATGCCTATAAAGAACAAGTTGCTATTTATGAACAACGTGCTAAGTTTGAGTTAACTACCCGTGAGCAGGAAATGGATGACCAAATGCGTACAATCATTAGAAAAAGTAATTTTAGAGAAGAAGTGTTAAAACAAGAGTTAAATTCGTTACAAGAAAAGCTTTCTAAAACTGTTCAGCAAAAGCAAGAACTTCAAGATAATGTTAAAGTGCTTAAACAAGAATTTAATGCTAAGGAATCAAAAATTTTAAATGATTTTTCCAATCTAAAAACTTTGAAAAACAAGCTTGAAAATAAGTTGTACGTACAAGGGAATACCATTCAGACTGCTCACATGATCACTAAGCATAAAGTCTTAAGCGATAAGCATAGTATTCCCCTCGTTGAGAAACCCAATCCTAAGTATGGTAAAATAGATAGAGAGGCTCAGAAGGTAATATATGATGGTAATGAAATCCTTAAGCCTAGGCAGAAACCTAGTTGCGCTAAGTGCACTGAGGAAGATATGCAATTTGAAGAAGTCAATAGGGAGAAAATGGATAAGAAGCTAAAAGATCCTGAGTGTAAAAAGCAAAACATAATGTTCAAACCCCATGATTACACAAAAGAAAATTAGATCCCCCTGAACAGGTTTAAGCCTCAAACCTAATTAACCCCAGAACAAATTTTTTGGAAGAAAGATATGGATAAGCAAAAGGCAAGTGAACTTGTTGAAACAAACCCTCCCCTTAGGAAAGTGCCTACAGCTACTGTGTATCCTCCAAATACACCAATGCATTTAGTTCCTAGAACTATTTCCACTAATAGCAAGACCTTAATCAGCTTGTATGTAGTTTATCAATTATTTGTTGATTTTGAGAAGACATGTAAGAAGAGAATCACACCTACAGGAATAACAGAAGGGGAAAGAGGTTTCGTGCAAACTAAAGAATGCTATTTAATTGAGGTCATGCCTTTCTTTAAACAATTAAAAGGTCAATTTGAGAGTCTTCAAAAAGGGATTAACTCAGATATCAAAGAAATGGAAAAGGAATTTGATGCAATGATTGTTGAGGTAAATGATTATGAACGGGAACTCAAATATAATGAAATTGAAGGGAAGAATTTGCATATCTTAAATGAGAACTTAGTATTAAGTTGTGTGGCTCAAGATATGTTTTATACTGTTACTAAGCATTCTATTACTGCTTCTCAATTTCATGAATTAACTGTTGCCTTGAAAGTTTCCCATGATCGTGTCATTGAGCTTGAAAACAAAAACTCAGAACTAAATGAGAAAATTGATCAAGATGATCACGATAATTTGGTAAAACATTTTTCTAAACTAGAAGTTGAACATTTTGATTTGCAAATAAAATATCAACATCTCAAAGAAAATGTCAAAACCTCAAACATCAAGACATCCTCAAATGTTCCAGAGTTTGATGCACTTTTTGAAATAAACAAACGTGACGAACAGATTCAAGCTCATTGTAACACGATCAGAAAGTTGAAAGCCCAAATTTCACAATTAAAGGGTGAAAAGAACAATGTGACTGGTACCCAAATGCCTCCTCCTTTATATTCTCAGTGTTCTCAAACTTTTCATCTTCAAAACTTGGTTAATGTTTTACAAAAGGAAAATGAGAGTTTTCTAGAAGAAAATGAAAAAGTTAAACGACACTTTATAGAGTTATATGATTCAATGAAAGTCACTCATGACAAGAACAACGAACAAATAACGTCTTTACAAAAGGAAATTGAGAATCTGAAGAGTCAGGAAAAAGGGAAAATGCCACTTGTCTTTAATGAGAATGTTGCATCAAAGTCATCTGCAGACTCCAAATATACTGTGACTGTTAAATATATTCCTCCTCATCTTAGAAATAACAAAGTTGTGTTTCATAACTATCTTGCTCACCTTAAGGATAGTCTAGAATGTCTCTGTGAGATTATAGAAGAGGATTTCATAAATAAGCCACTTGATAGAGAAATTAGGTTTACTTGCATTCAGGCCAAACGATCTCAGGAGCTGTTAGAATGTTTAAGAGCAACATGTCCTAAATCCTTATGTGAGAAAGATAAAGCTGTGATGCCTTGTTCTATGCCTAGTGCCAAGTATGCAACCCATTCTATGCCCAATATTATGAAAGTGAACTCTAAAGTGCCTTCAAGTAGTTCAGATCCCTGCACTTCTAGTTCAGGAATGCAAAAGGTAGCCCAACCAACTAATGTTCCCATAATTCCCTCTACAGGAGTAATCAGTGACACTAAAGCAAGCGGGTCAAAGCCTCCAGGCAATACAAAGCAAGATATGACCTTGCAAGCTAAGAATGTGCAATGGAAGAAAGTAGAAGACCACCCTAGGAACATTAAGTTTGAGTTGAATAAAACAAATCGTGTTGATTCTAGTATTAGCTATAACCGTACTGTAATTAATTCGAATTCTGCTACTTTTGGCAAAACATGTAATGATGATTGCTTGGTTTCTGTTACTAATCATGAATGTGGTGTGAATGATTTGATTAATGCTGTTAAATGCCCTGTTAAGATTGTT
The DNA here is from genome assembly GCA_019973895.1 of Chrysanthemum seticuspe. NCBI lineage: Eukaryota > Viridiplantae > Streptophyta > Magnoliopsida > Asterales > Asteraceae > Chrysanthemum > Chrysanthemum seticuspe. The sequence goes on along the minus strand of BPTQ01000009.1, from coordinate 216,289,395 downwards.
AATGCCAAAAAACATGTTAAGAAGGCTAGAAAGCAGTGGAGAAAGAAGGTTAGAAAACATTGGAAACCCACAGGAAGGAAATTTAGTAACATAGGTTATCAGTGGATACCTACTGACTGCATATTCAATCTTAATGAGATGTGCCCTAAATTAGCTAAGTCAATTCCCATTAGGAAATGGATGCCTACTATAGAACTATTCCTTTAAGAAGTGAACATACTTTGAATAGGTCTAATACTCTCACTAGCAATGCATTTATCCCTGATGATTCCATTGTTTCTACTTCCGATGTGGGTGTTCCAATCACTGTTACTAACTAAATGGAACCCATTCTTGCATGGGGATCCCAATTATCCAGTTATCCATTCTTATCTGTGTTCAACTGCAGATCGTTCAAATCATTCTGTGGTACCTGGACTCAGGCTGTTCCAAGCATATGACTGGAGATCGCTCGCTGCTCATGAACTTCGTGAGTAAATTCATCGGGACTGTTAGATTCGGGAACGACCATTTTGGTGCAATTATGGGTTATGGAGACTATGCTGTTGGCGATAGTGTAATCTCCAGGGTATATTATGTTGAAGGTCTTGGTCATAACTTTTTTTCTGTTGGTCAATTCTGTGATTCCGATCTAGAAGTGGCTTTTAGAAAACATACTTTTTTCGTTAGAGAACTCGATGGTGTGGAACTATTAAGAGGAACTCGTGGTTTAAATCTATACACCATCTCTATTGAAGACATGATGAAGTCTTCTCCAATCTACTTGTTGTCAAAGGCTTCTAAAACAAAGTCATGGTTATGGCATCGTCGTCTCAATCACTTGAACTTCGGCACCATTAATAACCTTTCTAGAAAGGATCTTCTAATAGGCTTACCCAGATTAAAGTTTAAAAAAGATCATCTGTGTTCAGCATGCCAATTGGGAAAAAGCAAGAAATATGCTCACAAACCTAAACCCACAAACTCAGTAATGGAAGTTCTTCATACCCTTCATATGGATTTGTGCGGACCAATGAGAGTGCAAACGATAAATGGGAAGAAATATATTTTAGTCGTTGTTGATGACCACTCTCGATTTACTTGGGTAAAGTTTTTGAGGACAAAGGATGAAACTCCAGATGTCATCATCAAACTTATCAAGCAGCTTCAGGTTCGACTTAACAATATTGTTAGAATTGTTTGAACAGACAATGGCACAGAGTTTGTTAACAAAGACTTAAGTCAATTTTATGAAAGTGTTGGAATCAGTCATCAAAGAAGTATTCCACGAACTCCTCAACAGAACGGTGTAGTTGAAAGACGAAATCGAACTCTTGTGGAAGCCGCAAGAACAATGCTGATTTACTCAAAGGTTCCAATGTTTCTCTGGGCTGAAGCCATTGCCACTGCTTGCTACACTCAAAATCGTTCCCTTATACACACCTCTCATGGAAAAACTCCATTCGAACTTGTCCATAAACAAAAACCTAATCTCTCCTACCTTCGTGTGTTTGGTGCTTTGTGCTATCCAATAAATGACGGTCAAGATTTAGGTAAATTAAGAGCTAAAGCGGACATTAGAGTTTTTGTTGGTTATGCATCAAACAAGAAGGGTTACCGAATCTACAACAAAAGAACTCGAGATATCATGGAAACTATTCACGTCACGTTCGATGAGCTGTCCGGGCAAATGGCTCCAGGACAATCAAGTTCTGGACCCGCATCTCAATCTTCATTAAGTAGTCCCATTAGTTCTTCTCTTGTACAAAATCTCTCACCAACAACTCCTTATCTACCTCCTTCAGAAGATGATTTGAAGAGATTGTTTGATCCAATGTTTGATGAACACTATGAGTCAATTACTAATGATCTGTCTAATCCATCAACAGAGGCTGCCCCTATCCCTTTCAATGAAGTTAACCCTTCAGTTTCTATGTCATTAAGTCAAGAAGCACCTGCTGTTGATCACTCTGTCTCATCAACAAATCCTCAATCATCGAGTGTACATCATGGAATTGTTTCTGGCACCTATGATGGAGATAATCCCTTTGCTACTCCTGAAGATGCTCCCTTTGAAAACATATTTGCTCCTGAATCATCATCAGAACCATCTTCATCAGGAGAAAACGACTCTGCTACTTCAGTTCCTTAAACACAACCACATGAACACCTTAGAAAATGGACACATGACCATCCATTGGACAACATCATTGGAAACCTTTCTCGTCCAGTATCCACTCGTAAACAACTTGCAACTGATGCCTTATGGTGCTTCTTTAATTCTGTACTATCTAAGGTCGAACCAAAAGACGTTAAAACTGCCATGAATGAAGACAACTGGTTCAATGCCATGCAAGAAGAAATTCATGAGTTCGATCGACTAGATGTATGGGAATTAGTACCTGCTCCTGACTATGCTATGATCGTTGCTCTAAAGTGGATCTTCAAAGTAAAACTTGATGAGCATGGTGATGTGTTAAAGAACAAGGCTCGATTAGTTGCAAAAGGATATCGTCAAGAGGAGGGTATTGACTTTGAAGAATCATTTGCTCCAGTTGCACGTATCGAGGCAATCAGAATCTTCTTGGCTAATGCTACAAGTAAGAACATGGTTGTCTATCAGATGGATGTAAAGACGGCTTTTCTTACTGGAGATCTTAAAGAAGTCGTATACGTCAGCCAACCGGAAGGTTTTGTGAATCCAGAGCATCCTACTCATGTCTATCGCTTGAAGAAGGCCCTTTACGGTTTGAAGCAAGCTCCAAGGGCATGGTATGATACGCTATCAAAGTTTCTTCTATTTACTGGATTCAGCAAAGGATCGGTTGATCCAACATTGTTCACTAGAATGTCAGGCAAACATTTAATTCACGTTCAAATATATGTTGATGATATTATTTTTGCCTCGACTGACCCTAATGAATGTGATCGTTTTTCTAATGAGATGGGTTCCAAATTTCAAATGTCTATGATGGGACAAATGTCATTTTTCTTGGGATTACAAATTTCACAAAGTCCCGGAGACATTTTTATCAATCAATCTAAATATGCTAATGAAATTTTAAAGAATTTTGGATTTGATACTTGTAACACCGTTGACACTCCCATGGTAGAACGTACGAAATATCGTAGTATGATTGGATCCCTGATGTACCTCACAGCCAGTAGACCTGATATTCTGTTCGTTGTATGCATGTGTGCTAGATACCAGGCTAAGCCTACCAAAAAGCACCTTGAAGCGGTTAAACGGGTCTTTCGGTATCTCCAAGGAACCATCAATATGGGACTTTGGTACCCGAAAGACACCGGTATATCACTAACAACCTATGCAGATGCTGATCATGCAGGATGTCAAGATACACGTCGAAGCACGTCAGGAGGTGCTCATTTTTTGGGTGATAAGCTTGTTAGCTGGTCTTCAAAGAAACAAATGAGTACTTCCATATCCTCTACAGAGGCTGAATACATAGCCATGTCATCTTGTTGTGCTCAAATCCTTTGGATGAGATCCCAATTATCTGACTATGGCTTTGAATTCAACAAAATCCCTCTGTATTGTGATAACAAAAGTGCCATTGCTCTCTCATGCAACAACGTTCAACATTCAAGAGCAAAGCATATGGACATTCGACATCATTTCATCAGGGAGCAAGTGGAGAAAGGTGTGGTAGAACTTTATTTTGTAAGGTCTGAATACCAGTTAGCAGACATCTTCACCAAAGCTCTTCCTAGAGAACATTTTGAGTTTATCCTCCCATGACTTGCTCTAAAGAGTCTACAACCAGAAACACTCAAACGTCTTCAAGAGGAAGACGAGGAGTAAAAGTTTTTCTTCATCCATCTCTTGTTAATATTTATTCAAAAAGCAAAATACAAAATTACAAAACCAACAAAAAGCAAATAGAAAAATATAAAACTTTCAAAAAGCCATAAAAATTTGAAAAACTCGAAAAATTTCAAAAATATTGTCATTTTGTCATGTTTTTCTTGATTCGATTATATCTACAGTCTTTCTGCTGTCATTCAAAGAGTGACACGGGTCTTTAGATGTTGTTCGAATGTACATATTAAAAAAAAAGAAAAAAAAAATTAAGAGAAAGAAAAACAAAAGGCTTATAGTCATTTCAGTCTATAACCCGTTTTTTAAAGAAAGAACAGAGCCATGTTTTATCTTATTTTTCAAATAGCATGCTCTGATTCTTAAAACAAATGTTTGTCACTTAAAAAGACAAATGTTTCCCTCACAAATATTTTTCCTTCTATAAATTCTTCTGAAAAATATTTGTTATCTAAATTGAAAACTAATAAAAATAACTCGGTCTCAATTTTTGAAAATCATTTGGACTTGACATTTGTCAAAAAATCTATCTCTCAATCAACAACTTATGTCATTAATTGAGGGGGAGAATGATTTCATTTCAATCAAAAGGTTATTTGTCATACAATTGGTTCAGACCAAGGTTTATGTCATGTTTTCAAACGATATTCAAGCATGTGTAATCTTTGGAGTTTAAAGTCTCAGATTTGATCCTTATCGGTTAAATGTTTTCATAAGCAAGTCACAATTCTCCTCAAAAGCTTTCAAAATAATTTAAATCTACAGAGATCACAAATCTCAAATAATTTGAAAATTGTGATCGGGGGAGAATTTGTGATTTAAATTGGATTTAAACTGATAATTCGATAAATGGTTTTATAGTGATTTACAAGCTCTCCTCCCCACATGTGCCAAACGATTTCAAATTTTCCGTACATGTTGAGGGGGAGCATCTATTTCAAACCAAAAAGGATTGAAACGTGATTGATTTGTTTCAATGTGCAGGTTTTCCCTAATATGTGCAAAACACTTCCAAATTTCTATGCACATATTGAGGGGGAGCAACTTTTTGAAAACCACATCCTTTCCAAAATTATCCTTAACAAAGTATGAAAAATACAAATTTTTATCAGGAAAGTGATGTTGATATCTTTTAGAAAATGGTAATCAAAGAAGTGAATCCTTCCTCTTGCCTCCGTGTGCCAAAATGATTTCAAATACACGATGCACATGTTGAGGGGGAGCTCTTTTTTCTAAAATATCAAAAACAATTCAGGTACAAAATGCTTTGATAATATATCACAATTATCTGGATTGATTTTCAAATGGTTTTCAATTGGTTCCAACGGCAGATGAACAATACCAAATAGACCGACCAAATTTACTTTATGTATGATGATATTAGGATGGTTAGGTTAGGTATTCGTTACCACGATCCCGCCAGAGCCGGAGGGATCTACCCAGGGACAATCTACTAGATAGTGTAGAAGTCCTTAGGTATGATGAAAAAAGGAGAAAAGTGAGAAATGGGAATAGTGCGGACTGAGATAGAGCTAGAACTGGAATAAACCCAACAAGGTTCTAGTTATGAAGTCTCGGTAAGCACTGAAGGGGTTGAAGAATGAAAAAGAATTAAATGTGAAAAGGGTGAGAAAAAAATAGCCCTCCAATAATTCAACCTTAGGGCAGAAACCGGGTTCAATTCATATGCTACTGGTGGTTACCAAGGTAACATCGGTATTGAAGACAAGACGTCATGGACCCAGTGACGTACTGCATTACAACTTCCTAAGCCTTTCAAGTTCCTCTTAAAAGGACTTGTTTCATTCTCACGGGGAACCTACATAATCTATCGACTTTCTCTTAGAGTTTGTTGATATTGAAGAAAGAGACCCTCTCCCTATTCTCCGGCATAGGAACCAAATGTGCACAATTGATTCTAGAGCCACGAGATCATCAAATAAATCTCTTTAGGACACTGTCCATGAAGACTCTCTGTTTCACACAATGTGGAAAGAGAGAATATATTTTAAGAGTCCCTTGTGGTATTGCTGGAACATCTGAGTGATATTCAAACATATCCACAATGAAGATGAAAAGCCTTCTAGAGCCAACATCAAACACTCTCTTGGTAGGTGGCATGTGAGATCTATTCTATAGATCAACCATGTGACAACTGAACAGAAACAATAGGGCGATTCAAAATTATAAATCAATCTTGCTTCAGGTTATGGATTGACGGATACCTTTGAAAAACCGATCGTTGTGCTTAAAAATTCTTTTCTTTAGCACATCGACTGTGTATTAATATTTCAAAATTAAAAGGTGTGTATGATTGATAACTGATTTTCTTTAAAACCTTCGTTGTATTGCAAAAACATTTTATTGAGCAGTACACGATTGTTTTTCAAATCATTTTTCATCAATCAGTGAATCTCAATTCGCTGGTTCACTCACTCCGTGTTGTCTTCTTTGAGACGCTCCGGTTTGAGAACAGCTTGAGCAGCTGCGAAACCCTGTCAAGGAGATTCTTCGGAATTATACTTGATCACAAGCAGTACTTGTACTGATCAACGCGGAACCATGGGCCGTGTACCTTAATTCAACAAAAGTGATCAAAGACACTTTCATGCGCTTTATTGCTAACTGTTGTATGCAGGTACGCCCAACGTTTGCAGCTGATCAGAATGGAGAAGGTCAAATCCATATCCGCATGCTCACACAACACATTCATTTCTAAAGAAATCATGATAAGTGCATCAACAACTCTGATATTTTCACTCCATGCTTCTGCTACGCTGCTGCAAATATCATGAATCGTCTAAAGCTTCCGCTACTCTGATGAGAAGAAATCATGATCCAGAATGTGAGCATGTCGGTCCAAATGTCACAACATCACATAATGTCAACTCTACAAAGGAAGAGTCAGAGATTTATGGTAGCTGATGATCTCAAAGTTGGCTCAAAACTCATTATCATGTGGATCAGTTAAAGACCTCCATTTGGATTAACCAAACATGCTAAACATGAAGAATCAAAGACTACGAGCTACAGATCAAAGAACTTTAACAAGAATCCAAGAAGAATCTTAATGTTATATATGTTTATATTCAATGTAAGTTGAGGTGACCTCCCTTAAGGGGAGATTTTTAGGATTTAGTAAATCCAGTTATTAAAGTGTCGGTCACCTCAAGTATATGTAATCGTTAGAAAGCTCGTAGTCGTAGTTATTTAATGATAGATAGTATTTAGTTAAGTAACACCTTGGAGGACGGACGGGTCTTTACCCACTGTATGCCTGATCCACAGCCCGTAGGTGGCGTTTATGTAAGATACTATAAATACCCTCTACCTCCCAAGGTAGAGGGTTGGAGCTCATAATAATACTTTTACTTTCTCTCACTAAGTTCCCAAACCTCTAACTATTTCTCTTTCTAAAAACCTTATAGTATACGCCCCACTTGATCATGGTTTGATGTGTTTGTGAAATCCAATATGTTACACAAGACAACTTCACAAGCAGCATATATATTAGCAGAAGCTGCAGAAAACCATTTTTTGCTAACAGATTATTTATGTAATAAACCATAGGAAATTCAAAAGAAAGAAATGTACACCTTTTTTCCATCATATAAACATTGATTAAATGACTACAGATTATTACAGTAAGATTGAGTTCTTTCCTAACTCATATGAGCTGTGTATACTGAGCAATTACTTAGTAAACCAAATGATAGATGCCAAGGAGAAAGGCAAAACAACGTCTTACACATACATGAATAAGATAACACCATTAAACTAATAATTGGCGTACCATTATTAACTATTCAAATGAAACCAAAAACGATCACAATCGTAAATGGTTTATTATTGCAACCAATTAAACCAGTACCTCCTCCAAGAACGGGTTTTTATTAGTCTTAATCATGTTTGTTTGTTGCTACCACTTTCATTAGCCAAGTCAAGCTTTCCAAGCAGGCGTGACATATGTCGATTTTACCTTGTCAAATGCTAAACACATCCGTTATACAAACATGAGTCCTGATACTAGGAAATGCTACATTTGCTTAGTTCCTGTGATCAATCTCAGATGATGTTTGGTTAAGCTTATGAATTGGGCTTACGGCTTATATATCGTCAGCTCATAAGCCCTTAGTAAATATTTGGCAACTTATTGATTTAAGATAATGTAGTTCTATCATTATCATTCTTCCCTCGGAAAGATATGCTTTTTTGGATATTCTGACCTATTCACTGTCCCTATAATGTTTGTCTCTCTGTTTGTTTTGCTTCGTCAAACATCAATTTATCTTTTCAGGAGCTTAGTGAAATGAAACAAGGCGACGATGATGTGTATCAGAATAGGTTTTTGGAATACGAAGGACGTGGAGCGAGTAAAAAGGGTTCATTATAGCTGACAGGCATGCAAGTACAACCATTATGCTTTTATTGTAAAACTCTTCTATTTAAGAACATGCCACGAAAAGCCATGAAATCACAACTTGAAAGTAGCAAGCTCGCAACAGAAGTTGTTTCGAATGTGCATACAATCACTACATTTTCATCTCAAATAAGAATCCTAAAAATACTATGAGAGAACCAAAAAGAGCCAATGCGTGAAAACTTTCGACAAGTATGGTATGCTGAATTCGGGCTCGAGTTTTCTCAATGCTTAACTAGTTGTGTTTGGGCTTTAAGCTACTGGTATGGTGCGAAACTGATTAGCGAAGGCCAACTTGATACAAAAGTGTCTTACCAACATATTTGATCTTAATAAGCACTGGAAGAGTCATTACGGAAGTTGCAACCATGACGAATGATCTATACAAAGGTTTAATGAAGTGAAGTCTGTGTTTTCCATATTGGACCGTTACACCTGTATAGAACCTGGAGTAAGTTAGTGAATCAGAGATCGTAGAGGCTGTAAAAGCCGCCAATGCTCATGACTTCATAGCGACTTTGAAAAATGGGTATGACATTTAGTGTATGCAACCCGATGGAAGCATTGTGAAGGTTGACATTGAACAATACTTAGGTATCTCTCAGCAAAACTTACTTATGTGTGCTCTATAGTTCAACTTAAGCTAATTTTTGTTAAGGTCCTAAGGTTACTTGATGATATTGACACACTACAAATACACTTTGGCTACCTTTAACTCCTTTAACATATTTGACCCGTTTTCATTCAGCTAAACCTTTAAATTTTACCCATTTGTCCTGTTAGAGATTAATTTGGCTACCCGGTTGGTATCTTCTTTGGTATCCATATTCATGCTTATGTGATGGTAGATAGAGTCGGTCTCGGTCCTTAACTTTTAGCTGCACTGATTTGAATAGTGAATTAACTCTAATGAGTCAATGTTAAAAAAATAGTTGGCCTGATGGAATTGGGTCAATGAGTCAATGAATTGCCTTAGGAAGGAAAACTCGGACACACAACTACTATTCACATTATGTCCAAAACCACTTGGTTGAGGACATAAACATCTCAAAAATACTGTTAGGCCAGAAATTCTAATGTTAGGGATGTATTTCTAGCAGTTACAGGTGTTGTGGTGTTTTGGTATTCTCTCACCCTGTACAGGTCATGAGGATTCTTTGCAAACAAGTTGTGCTGAGAAATCCATTTAACTCGTTCTTTTGTTATGGGATTGCAAGTTGTTGGTGTAAATATTTCTGCGCTAATACCATATGCAAGTAAGGAGACACTCAGTTTGATTGGTGTAAGGACTAATTACATCCTTTTTGGACTTCGAGACTTTCTAGTGATCATTTATAATGACAGTTGAATATCTTTTTCTTTTCATTATTGTTATTTTTATCTTTTTGCATTGTCTTTGTTCTTGGGATCCATGCAAAAGGCCAACAGCCGTGGAAGCCCTTAAGCATTCTTTCTTTCAGATACTCGTCTCTCTAATTTATTAAAAAAAACGTGGTTTAAAATACTTAATAAACTCTTGAGAGATTGACCAAGATGGTTGCCTTTAATTATCTGCAGAGTTGTTACTATATCCCTCCACCCCTTCGGTCTAAGGTTGCTACTACTAGGATGTGTCCATCTGGTATGTTTGTGGTCTTGCATACAGATTCTCTCCAGGGGAACTAAGAACAACCCATGTGCTCATTAGTATTTGGCTTTGTTTAGTAAAACAAAAATTTCTTTAGACAAGTAACTTGAAGCCTCTGTAAGCTAAAACCCAAGAGGTTGAACTATAAGGCTTAAAGTTATCTTTATGTTGCATGCACGCTGATCATTTTTAGAAAATATAATTTTATTTATTTATTTATTGTTTTTTTCTTTTCATGGAATGGAGGTTGCCTCTACTTGAAAAGTCGCAGTCACTTCTATATTCATAATTTACACTTTTTAACGCGTCTTCTTTCGCTATAGTAACATATGTCAACGATATTTATAAGACATGCCCGCCCATCGGGCGGGCTTTGCAACTAGTTCCCTATATATATATATATATATATATATATATATATATATATATATATATATATATATATATATATATATATATATATATACACACACACATATATATATATACACACACACACACACTACCTTATAATGCATCTTTGACCCTCTCTCATAATAATTTTTTAACACTATTAGAAATAGATTTTTAAGCAAATACAAGTAAATAAGCATAATTTATAAGTATTTAAAGCACAAATAAAACTAAAAAAACACTATTCAACACATACAATTAATAGGCTATTAAAAGTACCCTTCACCAAAATATATAACTATTTAACCACAATGTACGATCGAATTATTCCCCATGGCAAAGAAACAAAATAAAGAAAAGAAAAGGACACGGGTTAAGCAATGCCAATATCAGTAAATATCATAAAATATATTATTCGCATTATTCATTTATCAACGCTGCTCGTGTGTAACACCCCCAAATCTCGGTACAGCGGAAGACTTAATCAAGTTTTTGGGGTGTTACAATTGGATTGGTATCTCACACAAGTACATCAAATAAGATAGTCATTTAACATTCAAAACCAATCCCAAATTTAAATATTCAAAACACTAATCCCAAAGTGTAAATATTAGGCCCAAACACGATTTAATAAAATAGGTCCCCATAAATTATCAGAGTCGATTATGATCCTTGACCATGCCTCCTTGCCAAGCTTCCACCGAACACGCACTCCAAACATCACTTAATTACCTGAGAAAATATGCTAAAAGGTCAGCTAACGCTGGTGAGTTCATAGGTTTAAATTCAAGTAAAAGTAGTGGACCTGTAGGAGTTAATTTGCTATGCGAGACCTAAGATAGATACACATCAAACACAAACAAATATCATGTCCGATATCATACTGGGCCCCTAGCGACATTAGCCAGCACAGTTATAGCAAAGTCTAGAACGATTGCTAACCCTTGACTAGGTCGAAGTAGAAGTCTATACTTTGCTAGGCAAGTGTTATAGCAATTAGGATTGCTACCCTAGACTAAGGCAACAACTACCACATATCTATCTAATCAGTCAAGCACATAAGCAAATCAAAATAGTTTAGAAGGTCCAAAAATAGTAGCATGATTCTCACCCCAATATAGTTAAAAACCTAGATAAAAGTGGGGCTATGAAACTCACCTCAAGCAAGCAACGCACAAATAAACACTAGCAGAAGATAACAGCTAATCACGGCACAACAACTATCGACTCGGCACAACCTATTAATGTAAACCAATTTTAATATATATTTCCCAAAATCAACGTTATCTACCCCAATGTATTTCGTTTCTTTATCTCCAAAAATGTCTTGTTTCACCGTTTAGTCCTAGTGTTTGGTATCCTCATGTGGGCGTATTGACTCAATATGATATCATGAATGCACTCAAACAACTAATATGTGACTCAATGCAACACAATGAGACGTCTAAGCGATAAGCTCCATAGTCAAATAAGTTTCAGAATAAATAGTAGACCTTATCGAATTCGTCAACTCGATAAACTTAATTATTTATTCGTGTCGCTTATTATTCCATAAACCGGTCACATCCTAACGAGTCATAAGGATAATTCACCCATTAATAACGTTATCCTACGTACCTAGCGGTCTCTTAATAGATTCGTCAACCTAATAAGTCCGCTACCAACGTTGATCGACGCTATTAATGTTAGGTCATCCGTAACCCATGCACACAACGTAAACAATTTAAATACTTGAAACTAGTATTAAATGCTCATAATTGGCATATTTCGATAAACGTGCACTCGAAACATTAATTACTTACTTATTAGAAAACCTTTCCATTTTAGTCGTTAGTTTCCATTTTAAAATAATAAATAACAAGACAAGTCTTGTTATCGATATTTTTGGTATAAAAGCCCTTTTTATTATTTACGTTTCATAGTTTATTAGCATTTTCATATATACAGTTCGTCAAATTTCAATATTAGTTTCATATCGTTATTCGTTTCGAGTCCACAAGCACGAGTCATGACTTCTCGGCTTTTAATCAATCAATAGTCCAAACTATACTAAAGTCCATGTTACGGCGTTGTCGGGGTCAACTATTGACTAAAAAGTCAAAGTAACACCGACGTTGCTCAAAGTTGACAATTTATATATTAAGTCCAAATAAAAGTCATAATAACGCAATTCAATCTCAAATCAACCCAAATCAATCTCGCCAACCAATCAACCAACCAAATATACCCGAAACCAATGTTATGACCCTAATGGTCATGACACGGTCACAGTTAAGACCACGTGAACCAAACAAGCTCTAGAAGCTTTTCGGCTCCACGCGTCTCATCCAAACACCAACAACATCAACCCACAAGCTACCACAACGACTCGACCCGGACCCTTGGTCCTTGTGGGTCTCGTACGCCACCAACCACAACACCTACATGGGTGTGGCTCGTATGCCCCAACACTCACATGCACACACTCCTAAATGGCTTCCACAACATCCAAACACAATCAATCAACCTCCAATCATCAACCAAACATCAAACCCATCAACTAATCTAAACCCATTTCATGAAACTAAACCTAAAATGTAACACACAAACAAATGATACACCACATGATACCAAATCACTAGTTTCATGTTCTAAATTAATCATAAACTTGTTTTAGACCCATGTTCATGTAACCCACCCCATGTCGCCACCCATACGAGACCAACATGGCTCGTACGTGGCTTCTCCATGCTCAAACATGGCGTATTCAAGTCCCTTTTACCTTTTCCAAACATGAACTATAAAACCCACTTGAAACCCTAAAGATCCGAATCGTATTTTCAAGATTTGGAGGTGTTATTGAGGTCTATATGGCACGTGTCGTATATGGTTGGAAAGAGGGGGAAGAGATCTACACGTTGGTGGTGGTGGTGTGTGGTCACGCGCGGTGGCGGTGCCGGAATCTCGCCAGAAAGAGGCAGCGGCCGGCTAGGTTAGGGTTAGGGTTTGTAAAGAGAGGATTTAGAGAGAGAAAGTTAGGTTGTGTGTGTTTTTAGTGAGAGAGTGAAAGAGTAGTATGTGTTAGGAGTAGGGTATTTATACTAGGGAACAATGGACCTAAAAATAAATAAAAAGGGAGGGGAGGGGTGGACGGCTCAAGCAAAAAGGGAGGGCCGAAGCTGTAATTTTTCATAAAATATCCCGTTTACCCATTCCCGAGCTCATATATTGTCCCACGAATGTCTCACGACGTTCATTCGACTTTCTATTATCGTTATTTATGTTTTTCCATGAGTTTTGACTATTTATTTGTCAAGTTTTGAGTTACGGTCTAAAAGTTACATTATTTCTCGTTTTAGGCTTTTATAGTGCCGAATCGAATAGTGCCTATCAAAAAGAGTTAAAACTCACACGATAACTCATCCAATAATAAAATAAATCATAAGAACCAATAAACGATATAAAATCAAGTAATGGTCGATAAAAATAGTGATAAAGGCAAAGCTCGGTTTAGTTTAACGTAATGCGGTTACCTAATATTGACTTCCTAAATTGCCAGTTGTCACAGCCTCCCAGCCTCAGAAGAAACCCGTCCTTGGTTTCACTCCGAGTTGCTTGATGTCATGAAGAGTTTAGGATACTTCTTACGGAATACGTCCTCACGCTCCCAAGTGAACTCCGGTCCATGTCGGGAGTTCCAACGAACTTTGATAATAGGAATACGACTATGCTTCAGCCGTTTAATCTCACGATCCATGATCTCAATCGGTTCCTCAACGAAATTCAATTTCTCATCAATACGGATATCTCTTAAAGGCATAACTATGTTTTCCTCCGAAAGACACTTCTTAAGATTACTAACATGAAAGACATTGTGTACACTGCTCAATTCCGATGGTAGCTCAAGGCGGTAAGCTACTGGTCCGATTATTTCCAGGATTGGAAAGGGACCAATATATCGGGGATTGAGTTTTCCACGCTTTCCAAAATGAATCACTCCTTTCCAAGGAGAAACCTTTAACATAACACGATCTCCAACCTGAAATTCTAAAGGTTTACGTCTTCTATCGGCATAACTCTTCTGCCTATCTCGAGCGGTTTGCAAACGGTTACGAATTTGAACTATCTTCTCAGTGGGTTCTAGAACAAGTTCGGGACCGGTAAGTTGACTCTCGCCAACTTCAGCCCAACAAATAGGAGAATGACATTTTCGGCCATACAGTGCTTCAAATGAAGCAGCGTTAATGCTAGCGTGATAACTATTGTTGTAGGAGAATTCGGCCAAAGGGAGATGTCTCTCCCAGCCTTTGCCGAAATCGATAACAGAGGCTCTAAGCATATCCTCTAAGGTCTGAATGGTTCTCTCGCTCTGACCATCGGTTTGAGGATGATAAGCGGTGCTCATATCCAGGTTTGTTCCTAAAGCTGACTGTAAGGATCTCCAAAAGTGGGATGTAAAACGGCTATCTCGATCGGAAATGATAGATACCGGTACTCCATGACGCGATACTATCTCCTTAAGGTACAGCCGAGCGAGCTTGTCAAGACTATCAACCTCGCTAATGGCTAAGAAGTGAACAGACTTAGTCAAACAATCAACGATTACCCAGATAGCGTCATTGCCGCTAGCTGTTCTTGGTAATTTGGTGATAAAGTCCATGGTGATTTGCTCCCATTTCCATTCTGGGAGTTTGGGTTGAACTAAGAGTCCTGAGGGTTTCTGGTGTTCGTCCTTTACCTTATAACAACTCAAGCACCGACTGACATACTGAGCTATGTCGGCTTTCATGTTAGGCAACCAGTAGAGTTTCTTCAAGTTCTGATACATCTTATCAGCTCCGGGATGAATAGAGTATTTTAACTTATGCGACTCGTGCATAATCAACTCACGGATTCCACCATGAAATGATAGCCAGCTTCTGTCTTTGAAGCATAAGCGTCCATCGAAACGCTTCAAGAAGCCGTTTTCACTTTCTACCATTCCGTGCAGATTCTCATAAGGACGGTTTCTTCCGTCAATGCCGCAGCTTGGGTGGCTAAGATTTGAGATGGTAGAGTCGAAATAATGGTCATTCCTAGGGATCGAACGAGTAATGGTGGAATGTTCTCCTTACGACTAAGTGCATCAGCAACAATACTGGCCTTACCAGGATGATAACGAATCTCACAGTCATAATCACTGAGCAACTCTAACCATCGACGTTGTCTCATATTCAGCTCCTTCTGATCTAAGATATACTTTAAGCTCTTGTGGTCGGTAAACACTACACACTTGGTTCCATACAGATAATGTCTCCAGATTCTAAGAGCAAACACTACAGCACCTAACTCAAGACCATGGGTGGTGTAGTTTTTCTCATGCTTCTTAAGTTGTCGGGATGAATAAGCAATCACCTTCTCCCGTTGCATCAAAACAGCACCTAATCCTTTATGCGAAGCGTCGCAGTACACGACAAAGTCTTCACTTCCTTCAGGCAAAGCTAGGATGGGCGCACTACACAACTTCTCCTTTAGAAGTTGGAATGCTTCTTCTTCCTTTTCTCCCCATTCATACTTAACGTCATTCTGTGTCAGTTTGGTCAGCGACATAGCTATTTTGGAGAATCCCTCAATGAACCTCCGGTAATAGCTTGCTAAACCTAGAAACTGGCGGATTTCTGATGGGTTCTTAGGGGCTGCCCATTCCTTAATGGCCTCAATCTTAGCTGGGTCAACATGAACTCCTCGACTATTTATCACGTGACCTAAGAATTGCACAGACGAAATCCGAAATTCACACTTAGAGAATTTGGCATACAACTTTTCTTCTCGCAACAATTCTAAAATGAGCCTCAAATGCTCTTCGTGCTCCTCTCTACTCTTGGAGTTTATCAAGATGTCGTCTATGAATACTATCACAAACTTATCCAGATATGGCTTACATACTCGGTTCATGAGATCCATGAAAACCGCTGGCGCGTTGGTCAAACCAAACGACATCACTTGGAATTCATAGTGCCCATAACAAGTCCTAAACGCCGTCTTAGGGATATCCTCCTCTCGAACTCTAAGCTGGTGATAAACAGACCGTAAATCGATCTTGGAAAAGACACTAGCTCCTTCGAGTTGATCGAATAGGTCATCTATTCTAGGTAATGAATATCGATTCTTCACCGTCAACTTATTCAATTCCCTATAATCAATACACATCCAAAACGATCCATCCTTATTCTTCACAAACAACACCGGTGCTCCCCATGGTGACGAACTTGGTCGAATGAATCCCTTCTCTGACAACTCTGCCAACTGTTTAGACAGTTCCTCCAATTCTCTTGGAGCAAGTAGATAGGGTGCCCGGGCTATGGGTGCAGCACCGGGTATCAACTCGATTTGTAATTCCACTTGTCGGACAGGTGGAATCCCTGGTAGATCGTCGGGAAACACATCTGGAAACTCTCTAACGACGGGTACATCATTAAGGTGTCTTTCACTCTTCTCCTTGCTTTTCTTTTCAGAAATTCGAGCCAAGAAAAGACAACCTCCTCTATCGATGTACTTCTGGGCCTTAATACAAGAGATGATGCTCAACCGGGAAGGACTTCCACAGTTGCTCCGTGTAAGATATAGGATTTCACAAACACACTAAACCATAATCACATTAGGCGTTCAAGTAGTTTAGAGAGAGAAAGTTTTAGAGAAAGAAAGGGAAGAGAGTTGGGAACTAGGTGAAACAAAGAAAAATGGTATTGAAGCTCCAACCCTCTACCTTGGGAGCTAGAGGGTATTTATAGTGTCTTACAAATAAACGCCACCTACGGGCTGTGGGCATACAATGGGTAAAGACCCGTCCGTCCTCCACGGTGTTACTTAACAAACTACTTGCTAACATAACTTGACTACGACTACGAGCTTTCTAACGAATACATATACTTGAGGTAACCGACTCTTTAACGACTGAATTTTCTAATTCCTAACAATCTCCCCTTAAGGGAGGTCACCTCAATTTACAATGAATACAAACAAATATTACATTAGATTGTTCTAGGATTCTTGATTAAGTTCTTTGCTCAGTAGCTCGTAGTCTTTGATTCTTCATGTTCCGCATGTTTGGATAATTATAAGTGGAGCTCTTTAACTGATCCACGTGATGAAGAGTTTTGAGCCAGCATTGAGATCATCAGCTAACATAAATCTCTGACTCTTCCTTTGTAGTGTTGGTATTATGTGATGTTGTGACAATTGGACCGACATGCTCACATTCTGGATCATGATATATTCTCATCAGAGTAGCGGAAGCTTTTACTGGTTCATGATATTTGCAGCAGCATAGCAGAAGCATGGAGTGAAAGTATCAGAGTCGTTGAAGCACTTATCATGATTTCTTTAGAGATGAATGTGTATTGTGAGCATGCGGCTATGGATTGACCGCTTCATTCTGATTAGCTGCAAACGTCAGGCGTACCTGCATACAACAGTTAGCAATAAAGTGCACGAAAGTGTCTTTGATCACTCTTGTTGAATTGAGGTACACGGCCCACGGTTCCCCGTTGAACAGTACAAGTACTGCCTGTGATCAGGTATAATTCCGAAGAATTTTCTTGACAGGGTTTTGCAGCTGCTCTAGCTGTTCTCAAACCAGAACATCTCAAAGAAGACAACACGGAGTGAGTGAACCAGCGAATTGAGATTCACTGATTGATGAAAAGAGATTTGAAAAACAATCGTGTACTGCTCAATAGAAATTGTTTTTGCAATACAACGAAGGTTTTAATGAAAATCAATTATCAATCATAAACACCTTTTATTTTGAAATATGAGTACACAGTCGATGTGCTAAAGAAAAGTGTTTTTAAGCACAACGACTGGTTTTTTCAAAGGTATCCGTCAATCCATAACCTGAACCAGGATTGATTCAAAAGATTGAATCGCCCCATTGTTTCTGTTCAGTTATCACATGGTTGATCTATTGAATAGATCTCACATGCCACCCACCAGGAGCTTGTTTGATGTTGGCTCCAGAAGGCTTTCCCTCTTCATTGTGAATATGTTAGTATATCGCTCAGATGTTCTGGCACCACAAGGATAATGCGTAGGACTCATAAGATATAATCTCTTTTTCCACATTGTGTGAAACAGAGAGTCTTCATAGACAGTGTCCTAAGGAGATTTATTTGATGATCTCGTGGCTCTAGACTCAATAGTGCATATTTGGTTCCTATGCCGGAGACTAGGGAGAGGGTCTCCTTCTTCAATATCAACAAACTCTAAAAGAAAGTCGATAGATAATGTCGGTTCCCTGTGAGAATGATACAAGTCCTTTTAAGAGGAACTTGAGTAGCTTGGGAAGTTTTAGTGCAACGCATCACCGGGTCCATGATGTCTTGTCTTCAATACCAGTGTTACCTTAGTAAACACTAGTAGCATATGTATTGAACCCGGTTTCTGCCCTAAGGTTGAATTATTGGAGGGCTATTTCTTTTCACCCTTTTCTCATTCAATTCTTTTTCATTCTTCAACCCCTTCAGTGCTTACCAAGACTTCATAACTAGAACCTTGTTGGGTTTATTCCAGTTCTAGCTCAGTCTCAGTCTGCACTCTTCCCATATCTCACTTTTCTCCTTTTTTTCATCACACCTAAGAACATCTACACTATCTAGTGGATTGTCCCTGGGTAGATCCCTCTGGTTCTGGCAGATCATGGGAACGAATACCTAACCTAACCATCCTTATATCACCATACATAAAGTAAATTTGGTCGGTCTTTTGGTATTGTTCATCAGCCATTGGAACCAATCGAAAACCATTTGAAAATCAATCCAGATACTTGTGATATATTATCAAAGCATTTTGTACCTGAATTGTTTTTGATATTTTTAGAAAAAGAGCTCCCCCTCAACATGTGCATCATGTATTTGAAATCGTTTTAGCACACGGAGGCAAGAGGAAGAATTAACTTCTTTGATTACCATTTTTTAAAAGATATCATCATCACTTCCCTGATTAAATCAAGTAGATAAAGCATATTGGGGAAGGATGAGGTTTTCAAAAGTTTGCTCCCCCTCAATATGTGCCTCGAGATTTGAAAGAGTTTTGCACATACTAGAGGGAACCTGCACTTAGAGACAAATCAATCACGTTTCAATTCTTTGTGGTTTAAAAAGATGCTCCCCCTCAACATGTGCATGGAAAATTTGAAATCGTTTGGCACATGCGGGGAGGAAAGCTTGCAAAACACTTATAAAACCAATTATCAAGTTATCAGTTTAAATCCAATTTAAATCCCTAATTCTCCCCCGATCACACTTTCCAAATCCTTTGAGAGTTGTGATCACTATTGATTTAAGTTAAATTTTAAGAGCTTTTGAGGAGAATAGAGACTTGCTTTTTGAAAAAAAACAATTTTAACTGATAAGGATTAGATTTTAACTGATAAGAAAAAAAACAATTGTTTAAACATGCAAGATTGTCTTTTGAAAACTTAACATTAGCAAAGGTTTTGAATCAACTGTATAAAACATTAGTCTTTTTGATTTTTTTTTTGATTTTTTTTTAAACAATAAACCTTGCTCATTTACGTGCCAATTGTTTGAAAAATGACCTTTCAAAATAACCTTTTTAATTCGAATAAAATCATTACGTGCCAATTGTTTGAAAAATGACCTTTCAAAATAACCTATTTAATTCAAATAAAATCATTCTCCCCCTCAATCAATGACACAAGTTATTGATTGAGAGATAGAGATTTTAACAGATGATAAGCACAAATGATTTACACGAATAATAGAATACAAGGTATTTTCAAAGCAATTTAGTTTTCATTAGATGGCAAATATTTTTCATAAGAATCATTAGACGGAAAAATATTTGGAAAGAGAAACATTTGTCTTTTTGATGACAAACATTTGTTTTAAGAATCAGAGCATGGGATTTGAAAAATAAGATAAAGCATGGCTCTGTTCTTTACTTTTAAAATGGGTTATTTCCTGAAATGACAATAAACCACCATTTTTCTCCGCCTCATTTTTTTTTTTTTAAAACAAAAATATGTACATTCGAAGAACATCTAAAGACCCGTGACATTCTTTGAATGTCAACATAAAGTCCGTAGATGATATCGAATAAGGAAAAACATGACAAAATAACAATATTTTTGGAAATTTTCAAGATTTTCTACTTTTTATGGATTTTTTTTTTATTTTCTTTTGTGGGTTTTGAAATTTTGTATTTTGCTTTTTGAATAAATATATACAAGAGATAGATGGATAAAGACCTTTACTCCTAGTCTTCCTCTTGAAGACGCTTGAGTGTTTCCGGTTGTAGACTCTTTAGACCAAGACGTGGAAGGATAAACTCAAAACGTTCTCTAGGAAGAGTTTTGGTGAAGATGTCTGCTAATTGGTATTCAGTCCTCACAAAATATAGTTCCACCACACCGTTTTCAACTTGCTCCCTGATGAAATGATGTCGAATGTCGATGTGCTTTGCTCTTGAGTGTTGTAAGTTGTTGCATGAGAGAGCGATAGCACTTTTATTATCACAGTACAGAGGGATTTTGTTGAATTCAAAGCCATAGTCAGATAATTGGGATCTCATCCATAGGATTTGAGCACAACAAGATGACATGGCTATGTATTCTGCCTCTTTAGAGGAAATAGAAGTACTTATTTGCTTCTTTGAAGACCAGCTCACAAGCTTATCACCCAAAAACTGAGCACCTCCAGACGTACTTCGACGAGTATCTTGACATCCTGCATGATCAGCATCTGCATAGGCTGTTAGTGACATACCGGTGTCCTTCAGGTACCAAAGTCCCATATTGATGGTTCCTTGGAGATACCGAAAGACTCGTTTAACCGCTTCAAGGTGCTTTTTGGTAGGCTTAGCCTGATATCTAGCACATATACAAACAGAGAACAAAATGTCTGGTCTACTGGCTGTGAGGTACATCAGGGATCCAATCATACTACGATATTTCGTTTGGTCTACCATGATCCCTGAGTGGTCCTCATCCAGTTTAGTATGCTCTATCATGGGAGTGTCAACAGGGTCACTAGAATCAAATCCAAATTTCTTTAAGATCTCATTAGCATATTTAGATTGATTTATAAAAATGCCTCCGGGACTTTGAGATATTTGTAATCCCAAGAAAAATGACATTTGTCCCATCATTGACATTTGAAATTTGGAACCCATTTCATTTGAAAAATGATCACATTCATTGGGGTCAGTCGAGGCAAAGATAATATCATCAACATATATTTGAACGTGAATTAAATGTTTGCCTGACTTCCTGGTGAACAATGTCGGATCAACCGCTCCTTTGCTGAATCCAGTAGATAGAAGAAACTTTGATAGCGTATCATACCATGCCCTTGGAGCTTGCTTCAAGCCTTAAAGTGCTTTCTTCAAGCGATAGACATGAGTAGGATGCTCTGGATTCACAAAACCTTCCGGTTGGCTGACGTATACGACTTCTTTAAGATCTCCGTTAAGAAAAGCCGTTTTTACATCCATCTGATAGACAATCATATTCTTACATGCAGCATTAGCCAGGAAGATTCTGATCGCCTAGATGCGTGCCACAGGAGCAAATGATTCTTCAAAGTCAATACCTTCCTCCTGACGGTATCCTTTTGCAACCAACCTAGCCTTGTTCTTTAATACATCGCCATGCTCATCAAGCTTCACTTTGAAGATCCACTTTAGAGCAATAATCATAGCACAATCTGGAGCAGGTACTAATTCCCATACATCAAGTCGATCAAACTCATGAATTTCTTCTTGCATGGCATTGAACCAGCTGTCTTCATTCATGGCAGTTTTAACATCTTTTGGTTCGACCTTAGAGAGTACGGAGTTGAAGAAGCACCATAAGGCAACGGTTGCAAGTTGTTTCCGTGTTGATACTGGACGAGAGGGGTTTCCAATGATGTTGTCCAATGGATGATCATGTGTCCATTTACTAAGGTGTTCATGTGGTTGTTGTTGAGGAACTGAAGTAGCAGAGTCGATGTCTCCTGATGAAGATGGTTATGATGATGATTCATGAGCAAATATGTTTTCAAATGGTGCATCTTCAGGAGTAGCAAAGGGATTTTCTCCATCAAGGGTGCCAGAAACACTTCCATGATGTACACTCGATGATTGATGATTTGTTGATGAGACAGAGTGATCAGCAGCAGGCGCTTCTTGACTTAGCGTCATAGAAACTGAAGGGTTAGCTTCATTGACAGGGATGGTAGCCGCCTCTGATGATGGGATTGACAGATCATTAGCAGTTGGCTCATAGTGTTCATCAAACATTGGATCAAACAGTTTCTTCAAGTCATCTTCTGAAGGAGGTACATAAGGAGTTGCTGGCGAGGAGTCGTAAACAAGAGTAGAACTGATGGGACTACATGATGATGCGGGTCCAGAACTGGGTTGTCCTGGAGCCATTGGACCGGTCAGCTCATCGAACGTAACGTGAATTGTTTCCATGATATTTCGTGTTCTTTTGTTGTAGATTCGGTATCCCTTTTTGTTTGGTGCATATCCTACAAATACTCCAATGTCCGCTTTAGCTTTAAGTTTGCCTAAGTCTTGGCCCTCATTAGTTGGATAACACAATGCACCAAACACACGAAGGAATGAGAGATTAGGTTTTCTATTGTGGACAAGTTCATATGGAGTTTTTCCATGAGCAGTGTGAATTAGGGATCGATTTTGAGTGTAGCATGCAGTGGCAATGGCTTCAGCCCAGAGAAAGTTGGAACCTTTGAGTAAATCAGCATTGTTCTTGCGGCTTCCACAAGAGTTCGATTTCGTCTTTCAACTACACCTTTCTATTGAGTAGTTCGTGGAACACTTCTTTGATGACTGATTCCAACACTTTCATAAAACTCACTAAGTTGTTTATTAATAAACTCAGTTCCATTGTCTGTTCGGATGATTCTGACAGTTTTGTTAAGTCGAACCTGCAGCTGTTTGATAAGTTTGATGATGATATCTGGAGTTTCATCCTTTGTCCTTAAGAACTTAACCCAGGTGAATCGAGAGTAATCATCAACCACAACTAACACATATTTCTTCCCAAAGATATTCTGCACTCTCATGGGTCCACATAAATCCATGTGAATTGTATGAAGAACTTCTGTAATTGAGTTTGTAGGCTTGGGTTTGTGGGCATATTTCTTGCTTTTTCCCAATTGGCATGCTGAACAAAGATGATCTTTTTCATACTTTAGTCTAGGTAAACCTACAACTAAGTCCTTTCTGGAGAGATCATTGATGGTGCCGAAGTTCAAGTGATTGAGACGATGATGCGATAACCATGACTTTGTTTTTGAAGCCTTTGACAACAAGAAAATTGGAGAAGACTTCATCATATCTTCGATAGAGACGGTGTATAGATTTGAACCACGTGTTCCTCTTAAAAGTTCTTTACCATCAAGTTCTCTAACGAAACAAGTATTTTTTCTGAAGGCCACTTCTAGATCAGAATCACAGAATTGACCGACAGAGAATAAGTTATGACCAAGACCTTCTACGTAATATACCCTGGAGATAACACTATCACCGACAACATAATCTCCATAACCCATAATTGCACTGAAATGATCGTTCCCGAATCTAACAGTCCCGATGAATTTGCTCACGAAGTTCATGAGCCGCGACCGGTCTCCAGTCATATGCTTGGAACAACCTGAGTCCAGGTACCACAGAACGATTTGAACGATCTGCAGTTGAACACAGACAAGAATGGATAACTGGATAATTGGGAACCCCATGCAATAATGGGTTCCACTTGGTTAGTAACAGTGATTGGAACACCCACATCAGGAGTAGAAACAATGGAATCATCAGAAATAGATGCAGTGCTAATGTCCGTATTCGTCCTATTCAAAGTATGTTCACTTCTTAAGGGAATAGTTCTACCAGTAGGCATCCATTTTCTAGTGGGCATTGTCTTAGCAAATTGTGGGCGGAACTCATTAACCTTATGGCCAGAGGGTATCCATTGATAACCTATTTTACTAAATATTCTTCCTGTGGGTTTCCACTGTTTTCTAACTTTCTTTCGCCTTTGCCTTTTAGCCTTCTTAGCCTGATTTTTAGCATTAACAGTTTTAACTGGGCATTTGACAGCATTAGACAAAACATTCACACCACATTCATGATTAGTAACAGAAACAACACAATCTTCATTACATGTTTTGCCAAAAGTAGCAGAATTTGCATTAATTACAGTACACTTAGAGCTAACACTAGAATCAACACGATTCGTTTTATTCAAATTCTCCCTAAGGTGATCTTCTACTTTCTTCCACTGAACATTCCTAGCTTGCAAGGTCCTATCATTCTTATTATTGCCTGGAGGCTTTGACCCGCTTGCTTTAATGTCACTGATTACTCCTGTAGAGGGAATTATGGGAACATTAGTTGGTTGAGCTACTTTTTGCATTCCTGAACTAGATGTGCAAGGATCTGAACTACTATAAGGCACCTTAGAATTCACTTCCATATTACTGGGCATAGAGTGGTTTGTATGCTTGGCACTAGGAATAGAAAAAGGCATCACAACTTTACCTTTCGCACTTAAGGATCTAGGACATGTAGCAATTAAACATTCTAGCAGCTCCTGAGATCGTTTGGCCTGAATGCAAGCAAACCTAATTTCTCTATCAAGAGGCTTATTAATGAAGTCCTCTTCCACAATCTCACAGAGACATTCTAGACTATCCTTAAGGTGACCACAATAGTTATGAAACACAAGTTCATTGTTCTTAAGATGAGGAGGAATGTATTTCACAGTCACAGTATATTTGCAGTCTGAGGATGACTTTGATGCAACATTCTCATTGAAGACAAGTGGCAGTTTCCCTTTTTCCTGACTCCTCAGATTCTCAATTTCTTTTTGTAAAGAAGTTATTTTTTCGTTGTTTTTGTCACGAGTGACTTTCATTGAATCATATAACTCTTTAAAGTATCGTTTAACTTTTTCATTTTCTTCTAGAAAACTCTCATTTTCTTTTTGTAAAGCATTAACCAAGTTTTGAAGATGAAAAGTTTGAGAATACTGAGAATCTAAAGGAGGAAGCATATGGGAGCCAGTCACATTGTTCTTTTCACCCTTTAATTGAGAAATTTGGGCTTTCAACTTTCTGATCGTGTTACAATGAGCTTGAATTTGTTCGTCACGTTTGTTTATCTGAAAAACTACATCAAACTCTGGAACATCTGAGGATGTCTTGATATTTGAGGTTTTGACATTTTCTTTAAGATGTTGATATTTTAGTTGTAAATCAAAATGTTCAACTTCTAGTTTAGAAAGATGTTTTACCAAATTATCGTGATCATCCTGATCAATTTTCTCATTCAGTTCTGAATTTTTGTTTTCAAGCTCAATGACACGATCATGGGAAACTTTCAATGCAATAGATAATTCATGAAATCGAGAAGCAGTAATAGAGTGCTTAGTAACAGTATAAAACACATCTTGAGTAACACAACTCGAAATCAAATTCTCATTTAAGATATGCAAGTTCTTTCTTTCAACTTCATTATATTTGAGTTCCTGTTCATAATCATTGACTTCAACTATCATTGCATCAAATTCCTTTTCCATTTCTTTAATATCTGAATTTATCCCTTTTTGAAGACTCTCAAATTGTCCTTTTAATTGTTTGAAGAAAGACATGACCTCAGTTAAATAACATTCTTTAGTTTGCTCAAAACCCCTTTCCCCCTCAGTTATCCCTGTAGGTGTGATTCTCTTCTAACACGTTTTCTCAAAATCAACAAACATCTGATAAACAACATATAGGCTGATTAAGGTCTTGCTATTAGTAGCAATAGATCTTGGAACTAGATGCATTGGTGTATTAGGAGGATACACAGTTGCTCGAGTCAATTTCCTACAAGGGGGATTCTTTTCAACAAGATTTTCAGCTTTTAGCATATCCATATCTTTCTTCCAAAAAATATGTTCTGGGGTTAATTGAGTTTGAGGCTTAAACATGTTAAGGGAGATCCAATTTTCCTTAGTGTAATCATGAGGTTTGATCGTTATGTTTTTCTCTTTACATACAGGAGTGTTAAGTTTCTTATTCATTTTCTTCCTAGATGCATCAACTAATTTTCTATCTTCCTCAGTGCACTCAATGCAACTAGGTTTCTGTCTAGGTTTAAGAATCTCATTACCATCATAGATTATATTTTGAGCAGCTTTTGCAATCTTACCATACTCAGGATTAGGTTTCTTTATAATGGGAATGCTATGCTTATCGCTGAGAACTCTATGCTTAGTGATCATGTGAGCAGTCTGAATGGTATTCCCATGTACGCACAACTTATTTTCAAGCTTGTTTTTCAAAGTTTTTAGATTAGAAAAATCATTCACAAGTTTTGATTCCTTAGCACTGAATTCTTGCTTAAGCATTTTAACATTTTCTTGAAGTTCTTGTTTTTGCTTAGCAGTTTTAGAAAGCTTTTCTTGTAAGGAGTTTAACTCTTGTTATAATACTTCTTCTCTAAAATTACTTTTTCGAATAATTGTACGCATTTGGTCATCCATTTCCTGCTCACGGGTGGTTAACTCAAACTTAGCACGTTGTTCATAAATAGCAACTTGTTCTTTATAGGCATTCAGTTCAGAGATAATAGAATCATCAGAGGCACATGCAGTGTATTCATCAAAAGCATAGTCATCATTGACTGCAGAAGATGCATTGCTTGGTACAACCTCACTTTCACTTTGTTTCACATATTGATCATATGGGACAATATTGCTATTACCCTCATCATCAATATCTGATTCATAAGTTTCAAGAGATTGTACTTTATTATGCATCTTTTGCTACATATCCTCTACCAACTCCACCTCTTCCCTGTTCATAATGTCTTTTTTGAACTGGTTGCACCACAACCTTCCCATCTCTGACAGTAGCTTGATTGTGTGGATTGGATGCTGTTCTGAGGTTATTGTTGGTGTGTGGGAGAGAGTTCATGTTTTGACTAACCATTAGAGACAGTTGATTGATGAAGTTTTCCATGAGTGTTTTTGGGTCGGGAGGCTTATATGCTGGATAAGGGATGAGCTTGTAATTACCATTACCCATGGGTATGACTTGAGATGATTTGGTGGTAATACCAACATTGGTGTAGAAAGCTGTAGAATCATTTGGTGAGCTTGTTCTCCCTGATTGGTTTTGAACTGATCCAGAATCCTTTTTTCAAACATAGCATGCCTCTCATTCTGAAGCAGGAAGGCATACAATTTCTCATAATTTGTATTCTTTAGTCCTTTGGTTAGCTTCATAGAGGTGACAAATTTGTGCCACTTGGGATTCATGTTGTTCACAAACTTTGAGTTCAGCTGAATGTTAGGCATGGTCATTTTGATGTTCCTCATGTCATTCACAAGCTTATGGAATCTCACGTAGTACTCATAGACACTCTCATCTGGTTTCATCTTGAAGTGCTCAAACTCATCATACAGTTGTGATTCTCTGTCTTCCTTGGTTAATTCAGAACCTGAGAGAAGCATCTTGACATTATCCCAAACTGCCTTGGCTTCAGTGTTGTGATTGATAAGCTTGTAGATATCTTTTGGAAGACCTTGAAGTATAATGTTAGAAGCCCTGATATCAGCATCGAATCTCTTTTTCTCCTTATCATTGAGTTCATCATACATCTTTGGTCTGTCTAATCCATAGATCATTGTTCCATCTGCAGCTGTATCAATTAAGTCTCTTGTAGTCTCAACCTGATAAGGTCCTTCATCAATGGATTTGAGAATGTTGACCCCATTTTCCTTTCCAAGACAGTATAATCGGATTCGTTGAGCCCATGAATCATAATCAGTTCTGTCAAGCATAGGTGGACGAGTATCTAATCCAGCTGCTTGAACATCCTCAGCTACAGAAGAAACGATAGTAGTTACGATGTTTGACATGATTACACGTTCTACGGGTTTTTACTATTCTTTGATTAAACCGGGAAATTGATTCTTTCACGGGATTTTACTAAACCAAAAGAACAACCGTAAAAAATGTAGCACGAAGAAGTAACAAGTCTCAATAGACAAGTAGCTAAACAATCAACTCGCTTAGTTATCAACTCGCTAAGCAACCAACTCGCTTAAAGAAACAAGTCGCTCAAAGAACCAACTCGCTTAATAGCCAAGTCGCATATAGAGACAACTCGCTTAATAGCCAAGTCGCAAACAGAGACAACTCGCTTAACCACCAAGTCGCTTAAACTAACTTGCTAGCTGTCCAACTCGCTTAATAGCCAAGTCGCTTTAGAACTCAAGTCGCTTAAAGAAACAACTCGCTTAGAACCCAAGTCGCTTAAAGAAACAACTCGCTTAGAACCCAAGTCGCTTAAAGAAACAACTCGCTTAGAACCCAAGTCGCATAAAGAGTCAACTCGCTAAATAGCCAAGTCCCATATACCAACTCGCTTCGAAGAAACAAAAACTCCGAGACTCAACTCGCTTAGTACAACTTTCACAGATAACCACTTTATCAATCAAAAACAACCAAACCACAATGATTTAAGCCTTCCAATTCAAAACATAAACACATATGATGATCCTAAATACAAAAGTACAAGCAAAATTTAAACTTTAACACTAGAATTTGTCCAAATGATTCAAACTCTCCTAAACACTTAAAACCCCAAAAACCTTATGAAATCCACCAAAACAAAGAGCATGAAAGATGAGTGATCAAACCATGGCTCTTGATACCAATTGTAAGATATAGGATTTCACAAACACACAAAACCATAATCACATGAGGCGTTCAAGTAGTTTAGGGAGAGAAGGGGAAGAGAGTTGGGAACTAGGTGAAACAAAGAAAAATGGTATTGAAGCTCCAACCCTCTACCTTGGGAGGTAGAGGGTATTTATAGTGTCTTACAAATAAACGCCACCTACGGGTTGTGGATCAGGCATACAGTGGGTAAAGACCCGTCCGTCCTCCACGGTGTTACTTAACAAACTACTTGCTAACATAACTTGACTACGACTACGAGCTTTCTAACGAATACATATACTTGAGGTGACCGACTCTTTAACGACTGAATTTTCTAATTCCTAACACTCCGATCTCCTTGTATGCTCAGAACTTTTCTGCCATATGGTACATGCACGATCTTCTCATCGCAGATGATGTGTGCACCGCTCTTCGACAACCAATCCATTCCGATGATGACGTCAAAACTTCCCAAGGTAACTGGCAATAGGTCTATGCTAAACGGGTGGTCTAGGAAACTTAAGGTACAACCTCGGACTACGGTGTCTATCTTCTCCCTATTCCCATTAGCTAATTCCACATCGTAACTGAACCCTAGAGGTGTTTGGGAAATTCCTAGCAATGGCATAAAGTTGGTGGATACGAAACTCATATCGGCACCAGTATCAAACAATATGGAAGCATAGCGATTATTGAGAAAGAACGTACCCGTAACTACGTTAGGTTCCTCACTAGATTCCTTCCCAATAGCATACACACGCGTTGTTCCCATCTCTCTCTGCTGATTCCTAGCACTCTGATTTCCCTGGTTCTCCACAACCTCATGCTTCACAGGGTTTAAGCCATTACTTCCCACACCTCAGTTAACAAATCATCCTCCATTATCGGGATTTCCTCTCATCCACGGCTCTTGACACTCATTCTTGTAGTGCCCTTTCTTTCCACATCCAAAACAGGTAACAGTGGCCTTCCAGTCCGCTCCTTGTGCAGTTTGAGCCGCAGCAAGTGGACGGGTCATACAGTTTTTGGCCATGTGTCCTACCTTAGAGCACTTCCTACACACAATTGTACACGGTCCATGGTGGTGTCGATTGCAACGACTACACAAGGGCTTGCTACCTTCATATCCCTTATTCTCTCCATTTCTTATGGTGAACACCCTGGCTGTCTCTTGCCGTTTGTTGCCATTCCCTTTTACAACTTCATTCCTCTTCCTTTTATCACTCTTATCACTCTTACCCTTGTCTCCTACTTCCATTACGTAAGAAGCCATCAAACGCTGAGCCACAGTAATTGCCTCATGCAAATTAACTGGCTTCGCAGCAATGACATCATTTCGAGTAGCTAAAGGCAATCCATCGGTATAACTCTCAATCTTAAGGGCTTCAATGCGAACCATATCAGGGCAAAGCAATGACAACTCTTGGAAACGACGATTGTAAGTCATCATGTCGGTACCCTTTACCTTATGGTTCCAGAACTCAATCTCTAGCTTCTTAACTTCATTCCTAGGACAGTAAGTCTTGATCAAGAGAGCCTTAAACTGGGTCCAAGTCATGCTATAGGCTACATCACTTCCTACGGATCTGTGATAGTTGTTCCAC
This sequence comes from Chrysanthemum seticuspe, assembly GCA_019973895.1. NCBI lineage: Eukaryota > Viridiplantae > Streptophyta > Magnoliopsida > Asterales > Asteraceae > Chrysanthemum > Chrysanthemum seticuspe. The sequence goes on along the minus strand of BPTQ01000009.1, from coordinate 216,258,836 downwards.
CAGGTCAACGCTTCGTCCTTTAAAGTAAATGTTGCATACTTGACCTTACAATCCTCTTCACAGTTGCTAACAGTAAACACATATTCAGTTTTCTCCATCCACCTAGTTAGGTAAACCACTCCCTCGATTCCTCCGAACTCGATGGGACCACAGAATCGGAACTCTTTGTAGGTACAACCTCGATTTCGATTCAGCAGCGGTGTTCCACCAGAGGTGTTAGAGAGATTAGACTCAGCTAGCAGTTCAGCTACACGCTGCATCACAAGCTGATCGATGTGGGCTGGGTTCAAAGGTGGAGGGTTTTGTGGAACAGGACCACTCTCAGCACGGTTATTCACATTCGGGGTTCTCTACAGCTGGGTTATCAGTGTTCAGGTTCTCAACAGGTGGAGTGGTCGGGGTAGGACGATGACCTCGACTGACAGGGGCAACCACAACAGCAGGGGCTGCTCGGTTGTTCCTAGGCGGGTTTCGTCTTGGTGCCATCATTCTGAAGGCAAGAATAACAGTTTCATAAGTTCACAATTCACGCTCTAAAGAAAGATTTGGGTTCCAAAGATCACCAAATAATGCTCGAATACAAAATCAAGGTCAACAAGTATAACATTATACCATAAAAAGACAATCAGAGACCGAATCATGACTAAAGGATGCACGTTTCAATAACCATAACTCATAGGTTCCAAAGTGGAATACATGAAAGGATACGGAGAGATAAAATGATCCTAAAAACGATACTAATAAGATAACTAGGATAGATCTACATCTCGAACTAGAGACTACTCAGTTTCAAGACGGTACAAAGCCATGAATCTAACACTATCTAGCCACGATCACGAATACCACTAACAGATCTCCTAACATCGTCAACCTCTCTCCATAGAGATGCAAGCTCAACACGCCGAGCATCGCGATCACTCTTCAGATCTACGACCTCTCTCTCTAACTCACATATCCTATGCCATATCGCTCTATCTACATCTCGGGCTGTCGCGAACCCTCTCAGCAGGTCCCCAACCTGATCCTGGAGCTCCGACATACCCTCTCGCAGAATCATAGTCCTCCTGACTACAGCACCCATATCAGCTCTCAAATCCTCTATACTAGCCCTAGATACTCCAATCAACCAATCTATCAACCTACTAAGCCTAATACCCTGCGATGTAATCCTCTCCCACATCAGACCCGTCTCCCCATACTCCTCGGGCTCTGAAGCAATCTCCGATGGTATCTCAGATCCTAATGGGCTACCTATCTCAGGTGAATGTGGAGGTGAACCAAAATCAAAAGGCTACCCAGGAGAATCAGGCTCAGGAAATGGTAAAAGAGAGCTTGGTCCTGGAGAATGTGCAGGACTCTGCAATGGAGGAGTACCCTCATCTGGGATACCCTCATCATCCTCCTCCTGAGGATCCTCATTCTCATCTACATGCTGCTCCTCAATCTCATGCTCTTCCTCGATCTCATGCTCCTCCTCGCCCTCATCTTCAGAGGGAGAGTCCATGAGTCGGAGTCTCTGTACGGGTGAATTCTAAGGTGGTACAGTACGGGATCTAGGTCTTCTAAGACATGGTGATGCTGGTGGTGATGACAGAAGAGAGTGAGCTTCTAGGTGAATAGGTGATGATGGTGGTCGCACGGACATGCGGGCAGTACTACGAGCAAGTCTAGGAGTCTGGGCTCGTGCTAAGACCTGATGCAAAGTGAGCTGCCTAGATGAGCTAGGGCGATATGATGATGATGAATAACTAGAGTGACGGGTAATCACATAGGGATCACCCTGCGCAACAGTCATGAGAGTCAATGCTAAGGAACTAGCAGTAGCAAGGAAATCCTCAGACACATCAAAAGCTAGTGAAGGCATAGTCTGTGACAATGGCATAGGGTAGGTATAAGTGTTCGAAAACAACTAGTTCTAATAAGCGCATTAACTCAACCAAAACATATATCACATAATGAAAGCTTTAAAATAGAGGCACCGCATTACTCAAAATATTCTTTTAAATAAATCACATAAGTTCTGTTCTATCACATAATTCACGCATCATATAATCCCAAATAAAATCAAGCTCAAAATCCCAAAATCATAACATATCGATAATCCAAATCAAATCCATAATATCTCGACAATCGAATCACATTTACCCAAAATCAATAATCATATCTCAAAACATAACATCTCAATAAACAATTCACAATTCATAATATCCCATAAATCAAATCGCAGTTCATACCATAATCAAATAAGAAGCTTCGGCTTGGCAGGCGGGCATGCATCGGTCAAGGATCAATTTTCTTAAAAAGTGGTTATAGTTTAGGTTTTATTAAATACCTAGTTCTTTATAACCTTGAGCTCTGATACCAATCTGTAACACCCCCAAATCTCGGTACAATGGAAGACTTAATCAAGTTTTCGGGGCGTTACAATTGGATTGGTATCTCACACAAGTACAACAAACAAGATAGTCATTTAACAATCAAAACCAATCCCAAATTTAAATATTCAAAACATTAATCCCAAAGTGTAAATATTAGGCCCAAACATGATTTAATAAAATAGGTCCCCATAAATTATCAGAGTCGATTATGAACCTTGACCATGCCTCCTTGCCAAGCTTCCACCGAACACGCACTCCAAACATCACTTAATTACCTGAGAAAACATGGTAAAAGGTCAGCTAATGTTGGTGAGTTCATAGGTTTAAATTCAAGTAAAAGTAGTGGACATGTAGGAGTTAATTTGCTATGCGAGACCTAAGATAGATACACATCAAACACAAACAAATATCATATCCAATATCATACTGGGCCCCTAGCGACACTAGCCAGCATAGTTGTAGCAAAGTCTAGAATGATTGCTAACCCTAGATGTGACAACTCGGAATTTCAGGATATTTCATATAGACTAGATTTAGTCTACACGTCATTAGTAACATCATTTCATATCAATTTATGCATGGGTTTTGCATTTTACATTAAACGTTTATTTTCTTATAAATAAACGCTATCGCGTAAACATTATTTGAACATTTGATCCACCACTTCCAAAAATTATTCCGATATATTTTTATACTCATATTAAGATTATAAAAATAATATTATTAGTTTACCCGGTGTTTTAAATTTATTTTGTATATAAATTGTTATATTTATATAATTACGACGGCTTTCGTAAATACTACACGATAATTATTATTTCACTCAAATTTTGCAAAAAATGTATTTTTATAATTGTTATGACTTCAATATATTTTATTTTGACCCGTTAAAATTTATTTTTAGCTAACGCTACCCTAAATGTTGAAATATATACCTAATTACTAAACTAAACTTACAAATTACACATTTTACTACACATCTATACTTATAAAAAAAATATATAAACTCTAATTGCAAACACACCCTTGTCGACAACAAGGGTGAGTCACAACACAACTTTGCTAAATATCTTCTATATACTACACATATATCATTTTATACTTATCAATTCACACATACTTACTCATTTTCACAAGTGTAAAAATCAAACCACTCTTTTCCTCTTCTCCCCATTGAACTAGCCACCATAGTAAACAAGAAGGGATCACAAATTTTTCAAGACAAGTTAAATTTACAATCTAGTTACACTCTTAGTAAAGGTTTTGAAATAAAAACCTAGGGTGTTTAGGATTAACCCTTGTTCATTTAACCTCATCAAGTTACTAGTAAGCATCTCATGTTCATGTTCATCTTTCATATTTATTTTATGTTCATTTCATCATACTTGATAAAAACATGCAAGTCATATTGATGTTTATACCACTTTTTGTTGTTTTTAAGAGTTATAAATATATATTCATCATCCTATAATTACTCCTTGAAACATATCACTTTTGGTGATGTCTAGGAACCCATGACACCCTAAGAAGGTGTATGGTAGGATTAGAATAGCTTCGGAGTTGGTTTGAATTGGTTAGAATAGGTTTTGCGCGAGAAAAACTCATTTCGACAACTTATTTTAGAGGTCTGATCATATTTTCAAATTCTGGAATTCTCGACAGTAGGTATAAATTTTTGGGCTAGATATTTAGAAAATATACTTTAAAACGAAAATGTGACCGCTTGAACGGGTTAAAACGGAGTTATAACGAAGAAGTTATGCTATTTTTAAGTTTAACGATAAAAACTATTTGTTTCAGAAAATTCAGCATGTATTCTCAACTTTTTACGAGTTAAAAATGAGGCTTAAGCGTTATAAATTGTGTCGACTTATCAAAAATATATTAGTATACTTTGATACGAAGCTAAGGACGCATAAAACGTAGAAAACGGACTTGTAACGATTAAATTACAAGTGTTTACATAAAGTTGCCATAACTATATTAAATAAGCAAAACTAGTATATTTCTATTAGACAAATATTACGGCCACAAATGATCATGTTGAGGGTCGTTTTTAACATTGATGTAGTACTTTTTATAACGTGATGTCTTCTAGTAAAAGTAAGTTCGCCAAGCATATTTTCCAAAATGTCCAACCGTTCGTCAAGCGGAGTTGTAATGAATAAAATACGGTCACTTAAACTTTGCCGAAAACCACCCTTAAACATTATTTCGGATACAAGTACCATACTTTACCTATATTTTTCTCCGTGATCGAGACCTCTAGGATAAAAACTTAAATGCTAAAACTTTAATATAATGATACAAGCTTTCCAAAACCATTGAGTTTGTTTCCTAACACTCAATGTGCACCATTTTACGACTAGCTTTTCAAGGCCGTTTAGTCACTTTCATGAAATTGTCAAATGATATTATTTTACGACGAAAAGTTATAATTTCATAATAAATCATTAAATGATTATCGTATGATATCATTTCAACATAAATACTTGTAAAGTATTTTATAACATGACTAGATGTCATAAACATACATTTCGACGTTAAACATTATTTTCAAATGTACAAGTGGTATAGATATCATACGAATTGCATGCATAACATTACATCATAACTTATTGTAGAACATATCATTCATAATAGGTCACAGTTAGAGGTTGCGCCTCATTTCAGTGTATCCACTTTTGCCATTATATCATCATAAATACTGCATCAGGTGAGTTCCATAGCCCCATTTTCAATTGTTTTTATACTACTTTTGGGGGAGATACATGCTCAACTATTTTCATTTACTTTCATGAGTACTTTAAACTTTTACGGATTATCGTGAGTTTCGTAGCCCCTACTTTTATATGTTTTGAACTATTTTGGGGGAGATACATGCTTAACTATTTTTCACAAGTACTTTATATTTTTAAGGATAACTTCTATCATGATCACCATCGTTTCAAAACCGAATGTTGTACTATTGATTATGTGCTATATTTCTACGTCGTATAATGTTCTAAATCAGTTGACTACTGATACATTGAGTCATGTACTATTGATTATGTGCTATAGTTCTACGTCGTATAATGTTCTAAATCAGTTGACTACTGATACATTGAGTCATGTACTATTAATTATGTGCTATTGTTCTACGTCGAGTTAGGTACTATTCTGAATTCATTTGACATCATGTGCTTGAACATAAACTATACACATTTTGGCAGTGGGTTGTGAACACACAGGTTGCAAGTTTTGTATGGGCAGAACTTGGAACTGAGTGGATTTACAGTGCCTTTGCTGCATAAGCAAATTTTGAAAGGCTTTACATTTCAACGTAAACTCTATGAACTCACTCAACCTTTGTGTTGACACTTTTTAGCATGTTTTATCTCAGGTATCTAAGGCATTCACTTCATGGCATGCATATGGACATATCATAGAGTCGCGGAGACGACGCGTCTCACTTGGGTTTTATAAACTTTGAAACATCGTTTGGCTTGTAACAAACTTATTTCCGCATAAGTTGATTTTCATTTGGGACCTATACTTTGTAAACTCTGATTATTTTATTTAATCAAATGATGTATTTTTCAAAACGACACTTTAGGTCGTTCAATATAACTGTGATTGTGATGCTATGACAGTCAACCCCCAGGAATTCCATTCTGCTGCAAAACAGGTAATTTGGGGGTGTGACACTAGACTAGGTCGAAGTAGAAGTCTATACTTAGCTAGGAAAGTGTTATAGCAATTAGGATTGCTACCCTAGACTAAGGCAACAACTACCACATATCAATCTAATCAGTCAAGCACATAAGCAAATCAAAAAAGTTTAGAAGGTCTTAGTAGCATGATTCTCACCCCAATATAGTTAAAAACATAGATAAAAGTGGGGCTATAAAACTCACCTCAAGTAAGCAACGCACAAATAAACACTAGCAGAAGATAACAGCTAATCACGGCACAACAACTATCGACTCGGCACAACCTATTAATGTAAACCAATTTTAATATATATTTCCCAAAATAACGTTATCTACCCCAATGTATTCCGTTTCTTTATCTCCAAAAATGTCTTGTTTTACCGTTTAGTCCTAGTGTTTGGTATCCTCATGTGGGCGTATCGACTCAATATGATATCATGAATGCACTCAAACAACTAATATGTGACTCGATGCAACACAATGAGACGTCTAAGTGATAAGCTCCATAGTCAAATAAGTTTCGGAATAAATAGTAGACCTTATTGAATTCGTCAACTCGATAAACTCAATTATTTATTCGTGTCGCTTATTATTCCATAAACCGGTCGTATCCTAACGAGTCATAAGGATAATTCACCCATTAATAACGTTATCCTACGTACCTAGCGGTCTCTTATTAGATTCGTCAACCTAATAAGTCCGCTACCCACGTGGATCGACGCTATTAATGTTAGGTCATCCGTAACCCATGCACACAACATAAACAATTTAAATACTTGAAACTAGTATTAAATGCTCATAATTGGCATATTTCGATAAACGTACACTCGAAACATTAATTACTTACTTATTAGAAAACCTTTCCATTTTAGTCGTTAGTTTCCATTTTAAAATAATAAATAACAAGACAAGTCTTGTTATCGATATTTTTGGTATAAAAGCCATTTTTATTATTTACGTTTCATAGTTTATTAGCATTTTCATATATACATTTCATCAAATTTCAATATTAGTTTCATATCGTTATTCGTTTCGAGTCCACAAGCACGAGTCATGACTTCTCGGCTTCTAATCAATCAATAGTCCAAACTATACTAAAGTCCATGTTACGGCGTTGTCGGGGTCAACTATTGACTAAAAAGTCAAAGTAACACCGACGTTGTTCAAAGTTGACAATTTATATATTAAGTCCAAAAAAAAGTCATAATAATGCAATTCAATCTCAAATCAACCCAAATCAATCTCGCCAACCAATCAACCAACCAAATATACCCGAAACCAATGTTATGACCCTAATGGTCATGACACGGTCACGATTAAGACCACGTGAACCAAACAAGCTCTAGAAGCTTTTCGGCTCCACGCGTCTCATCCAAACACCAACAACATCAACCCACAAGCTACCACAACGACTCGACCAGGAACCTTGGTCCTTAGGGGTCTCGTACGCCACCAACCACAACCCCTACGTGGGTCTTGTGGCTCGTACGCCCCAACACTCACATCCACACACTCCCAAATGCCTTCCACAACATCCAAACACAATCAATCAACCTCCAATCATCAACCAAACATCAAACCCATCAACTAATCTAAACCCATTTCATGAAACTAAACCTAAAATGTAAAAACACAAACAAATGATACACCACATGATACCAAATCACTAGTTTCATGTTCTAAATTAATCATAAACTTGTTTTAGACCCATGTTCATGTAACCCATCCCATGTCACCACCCATACGAGACCAACATGGCTCGTACATGGCTGCTCCATGCTAAACATGGTGTATTCAAGTCCCTTTTACCTTTTTCAAACACGAACTATAAAACCCACTTGAAACCCTAAAGATCCGAATTGTATTTTCAAGATTTGGAGGTGTTATTGAGGTGTGTGGTGGTGTGTGGTCACGCTCGGTGGTGGTGTGTGGTGGCGTGCCGTATATGGTTGGAAAGAGGGGGAAGAGATCTACATGTTGGTGGTGGTGGTGTGTGGTCACGCTCGGTGGCGGTGCCGGAATCTCGTCGAAAAGAGGCGGCGGCCGGCTAGGTTAGGGTTAGGGTTTGTAGAGAGAGGATTTAGAGAGAGAAATTTAGGTTGTGTGTGTTTTTAGTGAGAGAGTGAAAGAGTAGTATGTGTTACGAGTGGGGTATTTATACTAGGGAAAAAGGGACCTAAAAATAAATAAAAAGGGATGGGAGGGGTGGACGGCTCAAGCAAAAAGGGAGGGCCGAAGCCGTAATTTTTCATAAAATATCCCGTTTACCCATTCCCGAGTTCATATATTGTCCCACGAGTGTCCCACGACGTTTATTCGACTTTCTATTATCGTTATTTATGTTTTTCCACGAGTTTTGACTATTTATTTGTCAAGTTTCGAGTTACGGTCTAAAAGTTACATTGTTTCTCGTTTTAGGCTTTTATAGTGCCGAATCGAATAGTGCCTATCAAAAAGAGTTAAAACTCACACGATAACTCATCCAATAATAAAATAAATCATAAAAACCAATAAACGATATAAAATCTGTTTGGAATTATATTTGAGTTGATTATGACAAAACATGAATCGTGAAGGACTAAAGATGACAAATGATGAAGATTAAAACACAAGGGATCTACTTGTTAAAGAAGAAATTATTATTTAGTCCCTTGTAGTCATTAGTAACCCTAGTATCTCAATTATATAAAGAGATACAGGGAATTAGGTTTCAGTGTGTGTCAAGATGTGAACACCAAAGGTGTGTGTGTTTAGCCTAGGCGTAAAGTATAAACGCCTAGGATAGTTAGTTAGTATTTAGTCGACTAGAATAGTATTTAGTAGAATATTAGTTAGTAGTCGATTAGTATTATAGTAGAGTGTTTAGTTAGAGATGATGGCGAAAAACCTTTAGCAATAACATTGATGTTCTTATTATTCCTTTGTGCATTCATGATTGTCTTTGTTATTGTTATCCCTAGATGAGCTCATAAACGATCTTCTCAATTGGTATCAGAGCGGGGAGCTATTGATATACGGATCTACAAGGTTTTTTTGAAGAAAAGATGCAAAATTCGAAGCTGTTACAAACTTTCGTATCTTTCTGCAGGGTTGTTTTCAAGAGGGCATAACTTTGTCTTGAACCGTTGGATCGAGCTACAATTTTTTCCGGTGCATCTCCGTATATCCGTCTAACGTTTCACTGGAGGGATTGTCAATTAGAGCTCTCAAACAAAAGTTATAAGCTGTCGAAGTCTGCTGCAGAAACTAAAAAAGTTTCGTAAGGTTACTACAGCACTGTTTTGAAACGATCATAACTTTTTCGTTAACCGTTGGATCGTGACAAAATTTTAGGTGGACGTTCTCTATATATCCATATAACTTTCCACAAGAGGGATCGTCGATCTGAGCTTTTATGTGAAAGTTACAGGCTGTCGAAGTTGGTTGCTGAAGGAGGTTTTCAAAATCGAATTTTTCAGGTTTTTTTTTAGGGTTTTCATTCTGTTGAGTGTGCATTAAAAGGTACTATCAAACCCTAATTCAATGAGTTTTTAATGATCACTATTTTTGGAGTATGGTTTGCTTGTTTGTGGTTGTCGAAACCCTAAATTGCTCAAAGTACTGTTGTTTATCCTTGAAAGTACTGCTCCTCCTTGAAAGTACTGCTCGTCCTTGAAAGTACTGCTCGTTCTTGAAAGTACTGCTCATCCTTGAAAGTACTGCTCGTCCTTGAAAGTACTGCTCGTGGAGATTTGATTATTTAATTGGCGATCATGAGTACAAGCATCATTATGGGAGCTGGTAAGATGAAAGATACACACACAGCAGATTGGGTTTACTTTATTGGAGTTTTTGGTTTTGAAGATTAGTATGTTCAAGATCAGATTGATTGGTTGGAAGCTGCAACTTGAAGATTCATGGTGTGACCTAATGTTCGAATATGGTTTTGGGCAAAAGACAAACATATGGGTTATTGGATGACACACACGTAAGATGGTTTGTTTATTTTTCAAGGTTCAAGATCTCAGATATTGTTATTCTTATTTAGACTTTGACGATGATTGGAAAGATTGGTAAACCTTTGAACTATTATTCATGTTACTACTACTTGGTCTCAAATGCGATTATAGTCATCTTTATTAGTATTTTGGGTGGTACTATGTTCTTCATGGCTGGAACTACAACGTATTTGTGATCATAGTGGTTAGATATTTGACAAGTTCTTATGTTTATTTACATGCATCATTCAAGGGGAAGGTTTTTATTACTACTTGTTGGTATTTGTACTCTTGGTTCGGATTTCTTTTGCCTTAATTTCATTTTTAGTGCGGAAAACTTCATGGAGTGTATCTTGAGGAATTGGAAAGATGGATTAGTTGTATGATATTGGTTCGTGGTTTTGAAGATCAAAGTTGCTTATATTTGCGGTTCTCCTAGTGGATTATGACAAAAAGAGGAAGAAGTACTTGGAAGCTGCAACTTGAAGATTCTTGGTGATTTCATGTTTAAGGGGAAGTTCGTTTATCTTTCATGACATATTTGTTCGTGCTTATTTGGTTTTGTCATTATCAACTAGGGGAAGATTGTTGGGAATTATATTTGAGTTGATTATGACAAAACATGAAATGTGAAGGACTAAAGATGACAAATGATGAAGATTGAAACACAAGGGATCTACTTGTTAAAGAAGAAATTATTATTTAGTCCCTTGTAGTCATTAGTAACCCTAGTATCTCTATTATATAAAGAGATACAGGGAATTAGGTTTCAGTGTGTGTCAAGATGTGAACACCAAAGGTGTGTGTGTTTAGCCTATGCGTAAAGTATAAACGCCTAGGATAGTTAGTTAGTATTTAGTCGACTAGAATAGTATTTAGTCGAATATTAGTTAGTAGTTGATTAGTATTATAGTAGAGTGTTTAGTTAGAGATGATGGCGAAAAACCTTTAGCAATAACATTGATGTTCTTATTATTCCGCTGCACATTCATGATTGTCTTTGTTATTGTTATCCCTAGATGAGCTCATAAACGATCTTCTCAAAATCAAGTCATGGTCGATAAAAATAGTGATAAAGGCAAAGCTCGGTTTAGTTTAACGTAATGCGGTTACCTAAAATAGACTCCCTAAATTGCCAGTTGTTACATCGTGATTATAGTTTGAAAAGAAAAAAATATATTGCTACAAAAATTGGTAGGGAAATTTACGAGTTGTTACAAGGGTCCACATCCTCATCCTCATATTCCTCCTCATCCTCATCAACTGAGTAGGAGGTCATGAGTCGACGTCTCTGTGAAGGTGAATCATATGGTGGTAAAGTAGGGGATCTAGGTCGTTGGTGGGATGGCGATGAAAGCGGTGATGACAGGAGAGAGTGAGCTGATAGGTGCACAAGTGATGATGGGGGTCGTACTGACATATGCTAAAGCCTGATCTAATGTAAGCTGTCACGAAGAACTGGGGCGATCAGATGATGATGGTAACTGAGAAGTGAGTGAAATTTGTGGCTCTTGAGTGGCTGACGATGATGAAGCAAAAGCAGGATATCGAACAATCACATAAGGATCGTCCTGAGTGGGAGTCATCAGAGTCCGTGTTGGGGAAGATGCAGCAGCAAGGATCTCCTCTGACACATCAAAAGTTAGTGAAGGCATGGTCTGTGACAATGGCGTAGGGTAGATATAAGTGTATGAAAGTGACTAATTCTAATAGCGCATCATCATATCAAAACATCATACAATTCATCACATAGTGGCACGCTGTAACACCCCCAAAATCATAATGTAGCAGCGGAAGACTATTTGGGGTATTACCTAGAGGATCACAGTCATAAGTCATAGAAAACGACTCTAAAAGAGACGTTTTAATAAAAGATTGTTATCATTTCATGAAAACTCAGTGTTTTGATCACAAAAGAAGTACCACAAGTTTTGAAATTACACAAAAGATAATTCAAATGTTTTGAGGAAATGATAACTTTATTTAAACACCACATTCAGCATCCAGCTCCGTCTACTCCGTGCCTTCAAGATCTCTTAGTTAGTACCTGAGATAAACATGCTTAAAATGATCAACAAAAATGTTGAGTGAAATCCATAGGTTTAGTAAATGGTTGAACACAAGATAAAGATGATAATTGCTTCGAATACAATTAATCATAGAAAAATCAGGGATTATTATGCACTATGCTTATGACACGAAAACTCAACTGCATACACCTAATTACTGGTGTAAGTAATAAATTTGCCCCCAGGAGGTAATAGCCAATTACCAAAAGATATTCAAACAAAGTGTGCCCCGGTTATTTCTGATAACCAAGACGGGGTCGTTACTCCCCATAGTACTATTCACGATATTTGCGTTCACTCGCAAGTGACTAATGGTTCATGATGAAGGGGCCTTTTGGCTAGCAACTTAGGCATCAATAATAATCAGGCAAGCATACATTTACAAAAGACTTGTGTTCTAGTTTATAGCATGTATCTCCCTCGCGGGGGTTGAAAAACAAGTAAAAGTGAGGCTATGAACTCACCTTAGCAAACAGAATCCGAGTAGTGCAAAAATCAAGTAGTAGGAGCACGAAGTACCGTCACGCGACCTATAGTAGTATGGCAATACTTTAGTTTATTGTTTTTATCCATGACTTAATGTATCGAAAATGGTTTAAGTATTCTTGAGAGTTTGTGTTTATTATTGCTTGTGTGGCATTGGTTAAGTTCAAATAAGTTTCGAAACGCTTGTAAGTTTTGGCTCTTGGAAAAGTGCTTACGTATATAAATATATGAAAATAGTCATAACGAATAAGTCCTCGGTTTGAAAGCAACCGAATGACTAAGTACGGAAAAATATTCACAAGTAAAGTGTTTGTGATGTTTATACGTCGTCGATAAATAATAAATACTCACGTCAAATATGTATAATATAAGTGTTTATGTTCTACGATAATTATTTATATGTGTATATGCATATACTATATTAAATTAGTGAGTGGTAATTTTAGAAAATGTTTATATTATATTTGTTGTAAATAATTTCCTTTTATTTAGTTTTTGAAATCTTGTCGAGTTTATGAAATTAACTAAGTATAGAATTTTTAACCAAAATCGGGCATGACCCCGTCGTAAATATAAATTTTTCCTTATGTAAATTGTCGCAAAATATTCCATATCAATATAATTTATATATTGTTAACTATGTTTAGTATGAACTTTTTATTGAAAAGACATTAACTAGCTCCTAATAGTCTAAGTACTAAAAATGCAATTTGGTTCAAAAAAGAATTAAATGGGAAAAGGAGGAAGAAAAAGGTAAGAGTTCTTACAGTGAGTTGGTTCGAACAAAAGGTGAAACATATTAGATTTCACAAACACACAAACAATCACAAGTATGGGCGAATATATGATTTTAGAGAGAGAAAGTGGGATATTCTAGTAAGAGAAACTCATGGAAGGTTAGATTCCAAATGAACATCCAACCCTCTCCCTTGTGGGGAGAGGGCTATTTATACAAAGAAGCACACCCTCCTTCGGGTAGTGGATCAGGCATGCAGTGGTTAAAGACCCGTCCTTCCTCCACGGTGTTGCACTAGACTAAACTACGCTAATAACTAACTAACAAATAATGTAATAAATGATATGTCTACAAGCTAACTTAAGCTAGATAATATTTGGGGTGACCGATGCTTTACAATAGAATTTCTAATTCCTAACAATCTCTCCCTAAGGGAGGTCACCCCATGATTTACAATTTAGCATCCTAGCATTCCAATTAATCTTTAGTCTTGAGCTCGTAGACTTCACTTCATCAAAATAATCAATCTTTGTGCTTTCATGGTGATATTATTATAATCCAACTATAATGTACATTAAGTGGAGGTTATAGAGCTGATCCACATTATGATGACCTTTGAGCTTTATATGAGATCATCAACCACAGTTGATCTAAGCATCACTCATTGTTGTTATGCCCGCATATGAAGTTGTGACAATTGGACCGACATGCTCACATTTTGGATCATGATATCTTTTTATCAGAGTAGCGGAAGCTTTAATTGATTCATGATATTTGCAGCATCGTAGCAGAAGCATGGAGTGAGAATATCAGAGTCATTGATGCACTAATCATGATTTCTTTTGAAATGAATGTGTTGTGTGAGCATGCGGCTATGGATTGACCTCTCCATTCTGATCAGCTGCAAATGTTGGGTGTACCTGCATACAACAGTTAACAATAAAGCGCACGAAAGTGTCTTTGATCACTTTCGTTGAATTGAGGTACACGGCCCACGGTTCCCCGTTGATCAGTACAAGTACTGCCTGTGACCAGGTATAATTCCTAAGAACCTCCTTGACAGGGTTTCACAGCTGCTCTAGCTGTTCTCAAACCGGAACATCTCAAAGAAGACAACACGGAGTGAGTGAACCAGCGAATTTGAGATTCACTGATTGATGAAAAGAGATTTGAAAAATAATCGTGTACTTCTCAAAATAAAGTGTTTTTGCAATACAACGAAGGTTTTAACGAAAATCAATTATCAATCATAAACACCTTTTATTTTTGAGATATTAATACACAGTTGATGTACTAGAGAAAAGATTTTTAAGCACAACGACCGGTTTTTCAAAGATATCCGTCAATCCATAACTTGAACCAGGATTGATTCAAGAATTTGAATTGCCCCATTGTTTCTGTTCAGTTGTCACATGGTTGATCTATTGGATAGATCTCACATGCCACCTACCAAGAGCTTGTTTGATGTTGGCTATAGAAGGCTTTCCATCTTCATTGTGAATATGTTAGTATATCACTCAGATGTTCTGGCAATACCACAAGGATAATGCGTAGGACTCTAAAAGTATATTCTCTGTTTCCACATTGTGTGAAACAGAGAGTCTTCATTGATTGTGTCCTTAATGAGATTTATTGATCATCTCGTGGCTCTAGAATCAATTGTGCACATTTGGTTCCTATGCCGGAGACTAGGGAGAGGGTCTCCTTCTTCAATATCAACCATCTCTAAGAGAAGGTCGATAGATAATGTAGGTTCCCTTGTGAGAATGAAACAAGTCCTTTTAAGAGGAACTTGAGTAGTTTGGGAAGTTGTAGTGCAGTGCGTCACTGGGTCCATGACGTCTTGTCTTCAATACTAGTGTTACCTTAGTAACCACCAGTATCATATGTATTGAACCCGGTTTCTGCCCTAAGGTTGAATTATTGGAGGGCTATTTCTTTTCACCTTTTTCACATTCAATTCTTTTTCATTCTTCAACCCCTTCAGTGCTTACCGAGACTTCATTACTAGAACCTTGTTGGGTTTATTCTAGTTCTAGCTCTATCTCAGTCCGCACTCTTCCCATATCTCACTTTTCTCCCTTTTTTTCATCATACCTAAGGACTTTTACTCTAACTAGTGGATTGTCCCTGGGTAGATCCCTCCGGCTCTGGCGGGATCGTGGGAACGAATACCTAACCTAACCATCCTTATATCACCATACATAAAGTAAATTTGGTAGGTCTATTTGGTATTGTTCATCTGCCATTGGAACCAATTGAAAACCATTTGGAAAATCAATCAAGGTACTTGTGATACGAGATCAAAGCATTTTGTACCTTAATTGTTTTGATCTTTCAGAAATGCTCCCCCTCAACATGTGCATATGATTTTATAAATTGTTTAGCACATGGTGGCAAGAGATTTTTTGAAATAAATTCTTGATCACAGTTTTCATGGAAAAAGCCATTTGATTTTATTTTGTAAATTCTCCCCCTCAATATGTGCATAGGATATTTGAAATCATTTTATCATATAGAGGTAAGAGTTCTTTAGAAATACATCCACGATTTCCAAATATTTAGAAACCATCTAATACTCAATCAAGGTACATTATGCTAAAACATAGAAATCTTTGTACCTTGAAAGTTTATATTTGTTTTGAAATGCTCCCCCTTAATATATGCTTCGAGATTCGAAAAGAGTTTAGCACATATTAGAGAGCAGTATGCACTTTGAGACAAAAATGGTCACCTTTTATCATCTTTCATATTTATATCACATTTTCTCCCCCGATCAAAAATTTCAAATCCTTTGAGATTTTGGATCTCAAGTGATTTAAATATGTATGAAACAAAACTTTGTTGGAGAAAAATGTGTCCGGTTTTATATGATCTGAAGTGGACTACACTGAAGTTCCCTTTTTAGATAAAAGGGAAACCACAATACATAACCTATCACTACTTCATACATTATAGTTGTTCATAGTACATACACCACATTTTACATATCAAAAATACAAAACAGAAGCTACTTCCGGAAGATGTCTTCATTCAGTTCTTTGTAGTAGCTTGTAATGACCATCACGTATTCTCCCACCCACAAAGCTTTCAAGGCTGCGATAAATCTTTCTTGTCTTTAGTCTCCGTCCGATCGCAGCAATGAATTCTTCGCACCTCTTCAGATCTTGTTCCGACCAGAATCTTGTCTTGTTGCACGGCTTCAGATCAAGCTTAATTTCCTTCACCCTCGAATTTAATTCAGCTTCCACCATCTTCAGGGTACCATCACTGAACTTGAACAATTCACATAAGCGCATCAGCATTCGTGTCCCGAATCTGTCAGTAAAGATGACTGCTCTAGGAGTGTCAATCACTATGTAGTCGTGATGATATTCATGTCCTTTGGCGTCCCATTGAGGTCTTGTGAGATTGACTTGTGTCTGATAGCTTTCCACGCCAAGTTAAAAATCACCGACTCTTTGTCGAATGACCAAGCCCCTGATCCATAGATTGACAGCAGCAGAGAGAGCCTTCTTATCACGAGTGGGTAGGTTTTCAAGATGTCCCTGGAGGTTCAGAAGGTAGAGATCTTCAAAGTCGTTTGGCATCAAGTGTTTGAAGTCGTTCTCTTCAATAACATATTCTTTCAAATCAGCTCTTCGAAGAACAATCTTCTTCAAGTAATCATAGCCATAGATTGAGAAGATCTCTATGTTGACAACACTTAGGATACGAAGCTTGGATCGAACAGCTCTGCGACTCTTTTCAGCACTATGTCAGTCAATGTAAAATTTCTTCTCCTTGAACCACCAATGAGAAATGCCGTACGAGGCAGCAATGTCATAGACCTGATCCTTGTCCACCCAGAATTGATCGGGTACCCACTGCTCAAGACCTGGATCATCATAGGTTGCAGCTTTCATTTTGGAAATAGATAAGGCTGGTTGTCTTTCTGACGTACGAGCACATAGGTAATCCAGGTCATGATTAAAGAAGAAATCTGCTTGAATTTTCATGTGTCCAGGTTCACCACCGAGAGGAAGAGGCTTGTTCACATTGAAACGACAGATTTCATCACTGACTTGATCATTAAGCATCTTGTGACATTCTTCCATCTAGTATTGTAGTTGATTGGCATCTGAGTGAAAGACCTTGACGATTTCAAAAGCTGGTCCTTCAAGATCCTTTGGAGTGATGGAGGAGATTCCCTTCTGTTCACAGAACCACTTCATAAAGCTGCCCATATCTCCTGTGATGTGAAGAAGAGAATCTTCAGCTGGGGCTTCATAGTTGGCAGTTATTGTTGAAGCCAAGTTGTTGTCAGGGATCATTGTGTTAGACTCTGGAATGGACCATGAAGGTTCTAGAGTTTGAGGTCTCTCTGCGGTGAGCCAGCTTTGAATTGTGTCTTTTGAAGGTGTAAATCTAGAGGTATTAGAGCGTTCACCTGACACGTATGCATCAAACCAATCATCTTCAGATGGCTTGGGTATATGTTTGGTGGATGCATCATCGTCATCGGATTCTGACTCTGCCATGACATACGATTCTTCATGAAGCACCTGATCTTCTCGAATAGTAGAGAATGTGGGTGCGAACCTTGAATCAATGGTGGTCCAAGCTACAGATTTCTTATGAGTTCCTTGATCACTGGATGAACTGGGTTGATTTGAAGGTTTTGGTGGTGATGATGGTGGTTGTGGTGGAGGTGTAGTGGTCGTTCCAGAAGATCCACCAGTACCAGAAGTACCAGCTCCACCAGTTGGAGGTGGTGGAGGAGGAGGAGGAGATTTGGGACCTTTATGTAAAGATTCCAACACTGAAGTCCTCCTTTTCCTTTTAGCCTCCCTTTCTCGAATATCCTCCAGAAACTGTAGATGATTATCGTGCTTAATCGATTCTTCAAGTGCATCATAAAGCTTCTTGTGAAATGCATCCTGATGCTCATTAGCTTTATACATCTTATCTGATAAAACAGCTCTCATATCAGCAATGGGCAGATCCTTGAATCGTTGAAGCAATGGAGCTTGCATTGCCCATTCTACAGCATCTTTTACCTCTCCCTCAGTTGCGTCTGCGACTCCTTGATCGAAGTTGAGGTTCTCCAGCTTGTAAACATGACGCTCAAGGAGGTTGATAGATTTTGGAAATTGCCTCTCAAGAGCTTCAATTCGTTTCACAGCTTTGTCGAGCAATTGATCCGATGTAAGAATTTGAGGTGGTGAAGCTGGTGGAGTGTCTGTGTCAGTTACTATAACCACTGGTTCCAGTGCTAGATCTTTAGCAGGTTCGGGTGGTGGAAGTGCGGTTGTTTGAGCAGGTATTGGCGGTGGAAGTGCGGTTGCATGAGAAGGTGCTGACATAGGAGGAATGGTTGAAGTGTCTTGTTGTATGTCGACTGTAAACATGGACTCTGCTTCCTCTTTCTCATTACCTTGCTTATAAGACTCAGTGTCTGTGGGTTTGTCATTTATGAACTGATCACCGAAAGAGAAGTCTGTATCTAGATTCTTCAATGAGGATAGAGAATCAGTAGGCATGTTCGGTTTCTCCATATGCCTGGTTTCATCAGATCTTGACTTAAGGTTCTCCTGTGAGTCTTTCTGCAACTCTTCATCATCATTCTGATCAGATTGGGTATCACTTGATGCAGGAGTTTCAACAGGTGTAACTGTTACATCTTTTTCCACTTCAGATTGAGTTGGAGCTGAGGATGCTTCAACATCTCTTTTCTTGAGTATGAATTGAGTAGTTGTTTTAGGAGGTGGAGAAGAGATGGTCAATAGCATTTAAGCAGCTTGTTATGCATCTGCTCCAGCAATCCCTTTGCCTTTATTTTGTGTGGTTGAAGTTGGTTGTTGTGGTGCTGGCTCAGGTTCTCGAAACACAACTCCTCCCACTGGTGGTCTCATGTTCAGACTTTCTAGGATTTGTTTAATTCCTTGTTGCAAAGTAGCCTCGTCTTCATCAATCAATCGTCTGTCACCCTTTGGAGCCTCGGTTCCTCCAACATTCTCCTTTTCAACATCCTTCTTTCTCTTTTTCTGCTTCTGTAATGAGGTGTCGGTAGATTGATATCTATCACGTCTCTTCTTGGGAAGGGCGGCATATGAGGTTTTAGATGATGATTTCGTGCTGGAAGTAGACTTTGTTGACTTAGGCTGTGAGGGATTGGGAGAGTCATCAACATTGGATCTGGATACCCTTTTCTTGTATAATCTGAAGTAGTCAGTCTTTTTAATATCATCTGTGAGAAGTGCATCAGGAATTGGCATTCCAAATATCTCTTTATTAACCCCTCTGGCAACATACTTGAGGTTACCGAGTACAAATTCATCCCTAGCATTATGGAGGACAGATTCACTCCTAGGATTAAAGTTGCGAGTCTGTTGCAAGAACTGAATGACAAGCTTGGAGAATCTTATGCTAGGAATCACAAGTTTGTGTACTTTCTTCCTTCCTTGGGCTTGATTCTGAAAATTGGTTCTGTCGGTGATGAAAGTGTGCACAGACAACGAGAATTCTTCCCAAATACGTTCCGAGACATTAATGTTCACCCCATTGATGAGACCCCATAGGATTTGCAGAATAGGTATCCTCACTTTATCAAACCCTGAGGTTTTTCCAGATAAGCATAAGTTGATAATAGTTGCCATGGCCCTACAAGGTTGATACATGTGTCCGGTGATGATATCTGAAGCCCTTGTTATCCCAACTTGATAACCCAAACCAATTAGAAAGACTATTAGCTCTTCCACGCTAGGTGGAGGGACAAATTGTTTGGTAGGGTCACATGGTGTGATTCCTAGGGCCTTACTGAGAATGTTAGATGTGATTTCAAATTCCTTATCATCAAGCTTACAGGAATAAGCGGCAGTGATCTTGTCTCATGTGATAGTGTTCCAAAATTGTTGTAGGTAAATGGAAGGGATCGTGCATTGCTTGGTCATGGCACTGAAAAAGTTAGTGTTTTTAAGAATATCAATTGCCACTTTGAAGATTGGATTTTGTTGCAATCTTTACATGTCCACATAACAGTTACTTTTCCCAATCTCTACCCATTTGTCTTCTGGAAGAATTTCGTTATCTGTAAGAACTATGGATGGAGAAGAGGTAGCAAGGTTCTCGGGTGAGGTTATGTTAGCCATTTGAAATTCTGTAGAAACATACAGACAACAACAGTGTTCGAGAGCATGTTAGATTAGACATGGTTAGCTGAACAACTTATAAAGCAACCACATGACACAAGCACAATGAGTAGCAACCATGACTGATTACCAATAATCAGATTGAAATGCTTAGAAGATAGATAAAGATGTGTTAGTAATTTTCAAAGTGACAAATCATTTTGACAAAGTTTTCAAGAGACAATTTGTTTTGAGCCAAAATTGTTAAAACCAAATTACTATAATAGGTTTTCATGAGACAAGATGCTATAGTGGAAGTGTTATATCAAGTTGTTAAAACAAGTTGTTAAATCAAGTCTCTATAAGAGAAACCAGATACAAATTGCTTAAACAAAAATTGTTATAGCAAGTCGCTATGAGTGATTTTTCAAGACAAGTCGCTATAGGATAAACCTGAACCAAGTCGCTATCATGAAATTATTACAGCAAGTCACTTTAAACAATTTTTACAAAGCAAGTTGCTACAAAAAATAGTGACAAGTCGCCATTGTGAAAATGATATAGCAAGTCGCTAACTTGTCAAAACAAGTCGCTATAAGAAAAATACATAACAAGTCGCCTTTATGAAAACGTTTAAGCAAGTCGCTAACTTGTCAAGACAAGTCGCTATCAAAAGTTGCAAGGCCAAGTCGCTACAATTCGTATCACTCAGTTACAAAGCAAGTCGCTAGGAAGAATGTATTAGGATATAACAACTCGCTATGAGGAATATGTGCACCAACTCGCTACCAAGAACAATAAGCTATCTGGTAAGTCGCTACCAAGAATATGACATGACATACGCATCAAACAACAATCCAATCAACAGATATGACAACGACACAACCAAATCGCTTCAATGAACCAATACAAACAAGCCACAAGCACAAACATAATCAGAAACACAACCCAAACGAACCACATACGAGTGATACAACAAATCGCTCAACAACCCATTAATACATACAAATGCAAAAATACATCTATCCTAGTGAACCCAAACAACACCTAATCCATTAACACATATATCAAGTGTTTCATTAAACGAATCCATTAACAAACCTAAACGAGGGGAGCAAATGTCGAGGATCAAGTGCACAGTGGAATCTGTTAAGGGAACTGAGTTAGGGAATGCATATAATTCACATGTTTTGAAACAAAAATGATTGACATAAACCTTACCACAAGCAAGTCGCTAGCAAGAAGTGGTCACGAGAGAGAAAAAGACAAGAAAATCTTTTGAGTTTTTGAAAATATGTAATGTGAGTCAAGTCGCTAGGGGATAAGAATGGATTTTCAAGTTTACAAAGTTCACACATTCAGTCCCTGTACTTGTGCAGAAAAAGCAATTCGCTAGTAAAGATAAAGGACAAGTCGCTACCCCTTAGAAAAGCCAAGTCGCTATCCCTGATAAAAGCAAGTCGCTATCTATCAAATTTTGTACTATTGACACTTTCAGTCCTTGAACTTATCAGATTGCATGCAAATACAGTTGATAAAAACATGTTGAATAATATTACAAGTACCAAAAGTGACATAACATAGATAAGCTATCTAACACAGAGGACATAACGAAACAAGACTTAAACATGCATCAGCACACAATACATATCAAACAATGGTGCAGAGAGAAACAGAGATAACGAGATAACTTGAAATATTCTCCCCCTTAATCAATGTCACCAATGAACATTGATTGAATTCTAACCCCCCGTTATAAAACTAGAGAATATCTTTTGTTCGAACTTCATCTATGGTCCCGTGTCATTATTGAATGACATTTCTAGGACCGTAGATGTTATCGATTACAAGAGATACATCTTTTATTAGATTGTGGGTAAAGATTTAATTAATAATTATAAAAAATGCTTTTGATTTAATTAAAAAAATTATTTTGATTTAAAAAATGTTTTTTTTAAGAGAAAGCTAATTTGTACACTGATTCATGAGAACGAGTCCTGAATCAAGTCGAAAAGGAGTCAAAGTACGAGGTACATCAATTCTGACAAGCTACAATTCCTGAGTGAGCAATCTTCATTTCTGATGGGAACCAAGTCATGATGTTCATGAATGAATTAGTAATAGAAACCTCACTATTGGATGTTGCACAGTTTGATCTAGGAGTGTCATTAATAGAAACCCCTTTAGGTTCAATATTCTTGAAGAGTTTTCCTGTGGGCATCCACTTAAGGTAAGATCTAGGTATGTAAGTCCGTTTGGATCCTGAAAACTTAAATAATCTACCAGTGGGAATCCATTTGCAGCAACTGCTAGTAGATTTGGAGGTAGTCACTTCCTTGTTTTGAATATTGGTCCTTTTGTAATTAGTTTGTTTCTTAGGGGATTGATCAGTCATTTGATGCTTCTTATAAGAACTAGATGAACTCCTAATATTCATGATCTTAGGGCTTCAAACATTAAGCTGGGGATTGTTATTCATCATATCGGAATGAAATAGTGAAGTGACAGGTTTTGACAAAACAGTATTCGCATCAACTTGGGAGGCAAGCTTAGATTTTGATGGTTTAAATCTTTCAGTTCTAAAAGCATTGGGCTGCTTAACTACAGTACGTTTTGAGTTGTTCAGTACAATTGGCTTTCCCAAGGTTGATGGTTTTGCAAACTTAGTGTTCACCCTATTTCCAATAGATTTCCTAAGCTCATTTTTTAAGGCAACAATAGTGAAGCTCTTATCCTGAATTTGGGCTTTGAGGGCATCAATGTCAGCCAAGAAGGAGTTAGTTTGATCTATCAACTTGGAATTGTTCTCTAATAAGTTCTTTCTTAAGGACTCATTTTCCTTTAATAGGTTGGAGACACACAGAGCCAATTCATCATTCCTAGATTTAAGCGTATCACTCACCTCATGGTTAGGATTTTTCATCCCTATATTACATTTCTTATACAGATCTGAGAGTTCTAATTTCAGATTGCATATGGTTGAATCTTTGTCCTGAATCCGGTTTTTTAAGTGGTTAATTTCAAAAAATTCTTGAAATTCTGGGAATTCTGGATTTATGCAAGTTTTTGTAGCAAGAAAACTTTCTTCTCTTTGTTGTATTGCAATTTCCAAGGAAATACAATGTTTTTCAAGAATTGAGTATTTGTTTGAAAATTCATCATAAACCCCTTTTTCAACCATGTCTTTTGTATTAAAGATTTTAGATTCAGGATTAACCAAGAAACATTTATCAATATCAAAATCAGAGTTAGAATCAAATTGATCAGGTACATTAGTAAATGCATTATGTTGATCAGTTAAGGATACCTCATCACATGACACCGGTTCATTTGCTGGTATGGCATCTGTATTCACCTCATGCATAACAGGAGGTACTTAAATGCAAGCTGTTTCAAGCTTTTCTGACTCTGAGCCTTTGTATTCAGTACAGTCGGTTTCATCATCCTTTGTTGTATCTGATATTCTGCATTCAGCATCATCCGTTCTTTCAACTGATCCATTTCCCGATTTATCACAACTTTCACTTAATTTTCTCTGACACCCATTCAACACATTCAACTTATCATTCTCTTGAGCAGCTTCCTTAATGTACATTTCCACATTATCCATACGTTGGATAAATGTGTTGATGAACTCATGAATTTCCATTCCAGTATGTTTCTTGAATGAAATTCCAGTCACGTGTTGATCAAAGTCTGCGGAATATTCCCCATTGATAAATGGTTGAAATTGGTTGTAGATTACTTGAAGTGCAGCATTAGTCATCCATTAATACCTTCTTTTTGGTAATTTGAAGCTTCAGTTGTTCTAAGTTCAGCAACACAGTTCTTGTCAATGTGGATAAGTCCTGACAGAAGAGAGCACTGCATGTTCGATCCCTAGTTGTGGATAACAGTTATGTGAGGTGTTGATGAAGTAGTTGAAAGGACTCAATGTTTCATTCCATTTTCCTTGCATCATGTGTCACTAATAAGTGTGATTCATTGATATTTGACTCAGAATGTGAAGGGTTTTGATCATAATTTGATGAATCAATCATGGTTAAACATTCTGAATAGCAGACAGTTTCATTGTTTTGTGAGGTATCATAGAGTTCAAGTACTTTGGAGATTAAAGGGTCAGTGATGTATGTCATTGTGTTGATGGATATTAGGAACAGGTAACTTGCATCAATTCACCAAATTGCTAAATACCTTGAAGACAAGTCGCAACTTACCCAAGTCGCTAGATACTCAAGTTGCTATAAACCTTAGAAACAAGTCTCTAAGACACCAAGTCGCTAAGCAGACAAGTCGTTAAAGAACAACTCGCTAAGTATCAAGTCGCTAAGAACAACTCGCTAAGTTTCCAAGTCGCTAAGTAGCAACTCGCTAAGAACAATAAGGACAAGTCGCTAGAAATTATAGAAACAAGTCGCTAACCCAACCAAGTCGCTAGCCGTGGTGGAACCTCCACTACGTTGTACTATTTGTCGGCTTGTCTCAATAGACAAGTCGCTAGGCTCAACTCGCTACTCCTCTAACTACAAGTCGCTGGAAATTAACAAATCAAGTCGCTACCAAGAAAACAACTCCGAGCCTCAAGTCGCTAGGTAGACAACTTTAAAAACAACACTTTTCAATCCAAAACAAGCTCAACCACAGTGATTCAAGCTTTCTAAATCAAAACCCAAGCACTTACAATGATTCTAAACACAAAAGTACACTCAAAATTCAAACTTTAACACAAGTAATGATCCAAATGATGCAAAAACCACTAAACTTTTTCAACCCCAAAAACCATATAAAACCACTAGAAATCTAAGGATATGTAATAGAGATGATCAAACCATGGCTCTTGATACCAATTGAAACATATTGGATTTCACAAACACACAAACAATCACAAGTATGGGCGAATATATGATTTTAGAGAGAGAAAGTGGGATATTCTAGTAAGAGAAACTCACGAAAGGTTAGATTCCAAGTGAACATCCAACCCTCTCCCTTGTGGGGAAAGGGCTATTTATACAAAGAAGCACGCCCTCCTTCGGGTTGTGGATCAGGCATACAGTGGGTAAAGACCCGTCCTTCTTCCACGGTGTTGCACTAGACTAAACTACGCTAATAACTAAATAACAAATAATGTAATAAATGATATGTCTACGAGCTAACTTAAGCTAGATAATATTTGGGGTGACCGATGCTTTACATTAGAATTTCCAATTCCTAACAAAAGGAAACCAAGAACAAGAATTTTTAACCTAAGCCTTCCAAATGCCAAGTTGTTTACCCAAGACTTTTTACCCAAGATCTTCCCAGCCAACTCCTTAATAATTGTGAAATGGTTTTTGTGATAGTTTTTCAAAATGAAATGTGTGTGTGAGTGTGTCCTTGGGTCGGCTGAAATTTAAACACAAAGAGGGAATCACAAGGTGGTGCTTGGTTCATTGGATAAATGCATGCTTAGCTCTTTTATTTCTATAAACCATGTAATAATAGGCAAAGTGACTTTATCTCTAAATTTTTAGTTATCATGTGATCACATGAGTTAGATTCTTAAGTGATATCAAAAGTAAGAAGTGTGTGTGTTTGTGATGCTCGATCATAGGTAGAAAAAAAAGAAGTAAAAAGACTAGATCTTGATGAGCCTAAAAGTCAATTGGGTAATAACTTGAATTCTTCTTTAAACCTTATTATCCATTTAATAAAATGTAAAGACACTTTTGCAATTTCATAAGTTAAACATGTGACTACATGTGTTGGCATGGGCGGCTAAAACCGAAACTATTAGAGGGAAAAATAGTTTTGAATTTTCGTGGTGTATTTCGTGTCCCGTTTAAGCTTAAGTGTGTGTCGTGGTGTCCCGGTTTGACGCTTTTGGCGAAACGTGTAATATATAATTTTGAGCATGTTTTTATAAAGGTAAAAATAAAAATATTAATTCCAACACAAAAAAAAAATTATTTGACTTTAGCCATAATTAACTGAGTGTCGGTACGCGTGCAGCTCGTAAATTGAGATAATCTCTCGTGGACGTGTTTTGTTCATCAGTTAATATCAGGAATGATCGTTTTCATTATTCGTTTAATAAAACTACTAGGGAATGCATAAAAATATATATATATAATTGAAACATGTATGCTAAAATGCTTAACTTAGCTCAAATGATTTTTGATAAACAATCTAGTTTATTGATACGACAACTAATGATAGTGAAATTTTACAGGTGGCTACACACGCTTTCAAAATAGAGGATATCGCGTTACTCAAAACATGCTCGAAACAAAACTACATGAGTTCTATTCTATCATATAATTCATACTACATATAATTCCAAGACATAAAAATCATATAGCAATCTCATAATATTCCAAGATCAATAAACATATCGCAAATCATAGCATTTCAATAATCAAGTTACAGTTCATTCCATACTCAATTCAAGAGGCTTCGGCTTGGCAGGCTAGCATGCATCGGTCGAGGATCAAATTTTCTAAAAAGTGGTTATAGTTTAGGTTTTAATAAGTACCTAATTCTCTATAACCTTGGCTCTGATACCAATCTATAACACCCCCAAAATTTGGTACAGCGGAAGACTTAATCAAGCTTTTGGGGCGCTACTGGATTGGTACACAACACAAGAATAGGAAAACAAGATAATCATAAATCATTCACAACCGATCCTATAGTCAATTATCCGATTACATTTATTTCAAAATATCCAAAAGTAAGACCCAAAAGAGATCATAAAATAGGTCCACAATTATTATCAGAGTCTAAAGTGATCCACCAACCATGCCTCTTCTGCCAAGCCTCCAAAAAACAAGCAGTCCAAACATCATCCTAATTACCTGAGAAAACATGCTAAAAGGTCAGCTAACGCTGGTGAGTTCATGGGTTTAATTATAAATTCAATAGTGGACCTGATTGAGTTTGTTTGCTATGCGAGACTAAGACAGATATACAATAAACATTCCAATCACATTCCATCAACAATCATGATCTCAGCAGGGCCCCAAGCGACTCTAGCCAGGTACCACAATTGTTGCAAAGTTGACATCAATGCTACCCTGGACTAGGTCAGAGTAGACATATATTCTTAGCTAGGTCGCATCGTTATAGCAAGGGATTGCTAAGTCAATATCTACCACATATCTATCCGTTACTAGTCATCATATAAGCTAATCAAAAAGAGTAAAAGCAGGTCCAAGAAAAGAGTAACATGATTTCTCACCCCAATTTTGTTAAAACATAGGTAAAAATGGGGCTATGAAACTCACCTCGATCAAGCAAAGCACAAATAATAAATGGCAAAGCAGATAAGCAGCTAACACGGCTCGACAACTAGTGACTCGGCACAACCTATTAATATAAATCCATTCTTAATACATTTTCTAATTCTAATATTTTCTATCCCGAATATATTCCAATTCTTATTTCCAAAAACATCTCGTTTCTCAATTTAGTTACAAGCGTTTGGTATCATCTTGTGAGGTGTCGACTCAATAAGACTCCATGAATGCACTATATTTCTAACAATTCGACTCACGACAACACAATGCAATTTCTAAGCGAAAAGCTTTATAGTTTAATAATTTTCAAAATAAATCATTAGATCTTATCGAAATCGTCAACTCGATAAACTCAACTATTTATTTATTTCTCTTATTATCGAAAAAACCAGTCACAACCTAACGAGTTATAAGAATAATTTGTTCATTAATATATTTATCCTACGCACATAACGGGCTCTTATTGGATTCGTCAACCCAATAAGTCCGCTATCTACGTGGGTTAAACCTATTAATGGCAAGTCATCCGCAACCCATGCATATCCCACAGTGATTATTAAACACTCATAAATAACATATTTTGGTAAACGTGCCCTCGAAACATTTAATAACTCGTTATTATCATACTTTCCATTTTTAGGTCGTTAGTTCCACTTTAAATATCGAATAACAAGATGTGTCTTATTACTAAATATTTAATACAAGAACTTACTATTTTCTATTTTTCTAGTCTGTTTACATGTTTATATATATGTATTACGTCAAGTTTTTAATTTACATTTCGAGTTATTATCCGTCTTGAGTTCACAAGTCCGAGTCATGACTCTCGGCTTTTTGTATGTCATATTGTCCAATAAATATTATAAATCCATGTTACGGCGTTGTCGGGGTCAACCGAGACTAGAAAGTCACGGTAACACTGACGTTGCGCAAAGCTCACATATATATACTTTCAAGTCTAAATAAACAATTCCACTCGTTACCGGCCCTAAACCTACGGCTCCGCAATGTATCAACAATCTCCCTTTAACTCACCATCATTCCCGACATCCAATCAAATATCAAACCCGCACCCAAAACCAATGATGAGACCCTAATGGCCTTGACTTGGCCACGATAAGACCATGCGAACCTGTTAGGAATTAGAAAATTCAGTCATTAAAGTATCGGTCACCTCAAGTATATGTAATCGTTAGAAAGCTCGTAGTCGTAGTTATTTAATATTAGTTAGTATTTAGTTAAGTAACACCGTGGAGGACGGACGGGTCTTTACCCACTGTATGCCTGATCTACAGCCCGTAGGAGGTGAGTCTTGTAAGAATACTATAAATATCCTCTACCTCCCAAGGTAGAGGGTTGGAGCTTCAATACCATTTTTCTTTGTTTCACATAGTTCCCAACTCTCTTCCCTTTCTCTCTCTAGAACATTCTCTCTCTAAACATTGTATACGCCTCTTATGATTATGGTTTGATGTGTTTGTGAAATCCTATATCTTACAATTGGTATCAAGAGCCATGGTTTGATCACTCATCTTTCATGCTCTTTGTTTTGGTGGATTTCATAAGGTTTTTGGGGTTATAAGTGTTTAGGAGAGTTTGAATCATTTGGTCAATTTCTAGTGTTAAAGTTTGAATTTTGATTGTACTTTTGTGTTTAGGATCATCATATGTGTTTAGGTTTTGAATTGGAAGGTTTAAATCATTGTGGTTTGGTTGTTTTTGATTGATAAAGTGGTTGTTTTTGAAAAGTGTACGAAGCGAGTTGAGCCTCGGAGTTGCATTTCTTGGAAGCGAGTTACGTTGTTACTGGAAGCGAGTTTCTTTGTTATTGAAAGCGAGTTGGTTTATGCGACTTGGCTATTTAGCGAGTTGATTTTCTAAGCGACTTGAGTTCTAAAGCGACTTGGCTATTAAGCGAGTTGTATTGGCAGCGAGTTGGTTTATGCGACTTGGTTGTTAAGCGAGTTGTCTCTGTATGCGACTTGGCTAGTTAGCGAGTTGACTCTTTATGCGACTTGGGTTTTAAGCGAGTTGTTTCTTTAAGCGACTTGAGTTTTAAGCGACTTGTCTCTTAAGCGAGTTGATTGTTTAGCGAGTTGATACCAAAGCGAGTTGACTGTTTAGCTACTTTTCTATTAAGACTTGTCACTTCTTCGTGCTACATTTTTACGGTTGTTCTTTTGGTTTAGTAAAATCCCGTGAAACAATCAATTTCCCGGTTTAATCAAAGAATAGTAAAATCCCGTAGAACTTGTAATCATGTCTAACAACGAACCTACTATCGTTTCTACTGTAGTTGAGGACGTTCAAGCAGCTGGATCAGACACTCGTCCACCTATGCTTGACAGAACTGATTATGACTCATGGGCTCAACGAATTAGGTTGTACTGTTTGCGAAAGGAAAATGGGGTCAACATTCTCAAATCAATTGATGAAGGACCTTATCAGATTGAGACTACAAGGGACATACTTGAAACTGCTGCGGATGGAACAGTGATCTTAGGATTGGACAGACCAAAGACGTATGATGAGCTCAGTGATAAGGAGAAAAAGAGATACGATGCTGATATCAGGGCTTCAAACATTATACTTCAGGGTCTTCCAAAAGACATCTACAAGTTGATCAATCACAACGCTGAAACCAAGGCAGTTTGGGATAATGTCAAGATGCTTCTCTCAGGTTCTGAATTAACTAAGGAAGATAGAGAATCACAACTGTATGATGAATTTGAACACTTTAAGATGAAACCAGAAGAAAGTGTCTATGAATATTACGTGAGATTCCACAAGCTTGTGAATGACATGAGGAATAGCAAGATGACCATGCCAAATATTCAGCTGAACTCAAAGTTTGTGAACAACATGAATCCCGAATGGCACAAATTTGTCACCTCTGTGAAGCTAACCAAAGGATTAAAGAACGCCAACTATGAGCAACTGTATGCCTTCCTTCTTCAGAATGAGAGACATGCTATGTTTGAACGAATGATTCTTGAACAATTCAAAACTAAACATAGAGAAACAAGCTCATCAAATGATTCAACAGCATTCTACACCAATGTAGGGATTACTACCAAAGCTTCACAAGTCATACCTACTGGAAACGGTAATCACAAACTCTTTCATGATCCGATGTTCAAGCAACCGGATGCTGATGCAGTCATGGAACACTTCATAAATCAACTGGCTCTTATGGTTAAACAAAACTTGACCTTTACTCCACGTACTAACAGTCTTCACACTAACAATGAAATCAGAACATCATCCAATCTACACAACCATGCTATTTTCGAAGATGGAAAGGTTATGGTGCAACCTGTTCAAGGAAGGCAGTATGAACAGGGAAGAGGTGGAGTCGGTGGACGGTATGTGGCAAATCATAATCGTGGAAGGAATGCAAATCAAGGACAAGCAAAGCCAATCAAATGCTACAACTGTGGTGGTGAGGGACATATTGCAAGGAACTGTACATCTCCAAAACGTCCACAGAATGCAGAATACTTTAGAGACAAGATGTTGCTTGTGCAAGCTCAGGATAATGGAGCAGCTTTGGATGAAGAAGAGTTGTTGTTTCTTGCTGAGGGAAATGCCAAAACCTATGATGCTGATGTTGATGAGCAGCCAATTCAGGAAATAGGTCACAATCATCAAAATGCCTTTCAAGTTGCTGACTGTGATGCATTTGATTCTGATATCGATGATGAACCTACTGCCCAGACAATATTCATGGCTAGCATTTCACCAATGGTCTCTCCAAATGTCTCGTCACCACAACAGGCTGGTTCATTCAAGGAATCAATCATTTCAGAGGTATTAAAACTATACGATGAAGTTGATGAGCAAAAGATTCATAACGAAGTACAATCCCATGAAACTTATGAATCAGATATTGATAATGTGGATAATATTAATATTGTCTCATATGATCAATATGTAATGAAAAGTGAAAGTGAAATTGTACCAAGCAATGCATCTTCTGCAGTCAATGATGACTATGCTTTTGATGAATACACTGCATGTGCCTCTGATGATTCTATTATCTCTGAACTGAATGCCTATAAAGAACAAGTTGCTATTTATGAACAACGTGCTAAGTTTAAGTTAACCACCCGTGAGCAGGAAATGGATGACCAAATGCGTACAATTATTCGAAAAAGTAATTTTAGAGAAGAAGTATTATAACAAGAGTTAAACTCCTTACAAGAAAATCTTTCTAAAACTGCTAAGCAAAAACAAGAACTTCAAGAAAATGTTAAAATGCTTAAGCAAGAATTCAGTGCTAAGGAATCAAAACTTGTGAATGATTTTTCTAATCTAAAAACTTTGAAAAACAAGCTTGAAAATAAGTTTTGCGTACAAGGGAATACCATTCAGACTGCTTACATGATCACTAAGCATAGAGTTCTCAGCGATAAGCATAGCATTCCTAGTTAAGGAACCCAATCCTGAATATGGTAAAGTAGCTAGAGAAGCTCATAATGTAATTTATGATGGTAATGAAATCCTTAAGCCTAGGCAGAAACCTAGTTGCGCTAAGTGCACTGAGGAAGATATTCATTTTGAAGAAGTCAATAGGGAGAAAATGGATAAGAAGATAAAATATCCTGAGTGTAAAAAGCAAAACATAACGTTCAAACCCCATGATTACACTAAAGAAAATTGGATCTCCCTGAACAGGTTTAAGCCTCAAACTCAATTAACCCCTGAACAAATTTTTTGGAAAAAAGATATGGATAAGCAAAAAGCAGGTGAACTTGTTGAAACAAACCCTCCCATTAGGAAAGTGCCTGCAGCTACTGTTTACCCTCCTAATACACCAATGCACTTAGTTCCGAGAATTATTTCCACTAATAGCAAGACCTTAATCAGCATGTATGTTGTTTATCAACTATTTGTTGATTTTGAGAAAACATGTAAGAAAAGGATCACACCCACTGGGATAACTGAAGGGGAAAGGGGTTTTGAGCAAACTAAAGAATGTTATTTAACTGAGATCATGTCTTTCTTTAAACAATTAAAAGGTCAATTTGAGAGTCTTCAAAAGGGGATTAACTCAGATATCAAAGAAATGGAAAAGGAATTTGATGCAATGATAGTTGAGGTAAATGATTATGAACGGGAACTCAAATATAATGAAATTGAAAGGAAGAATCTGCATATCTTAAATGAGAACTTAGTGTTAAGTTGTGTGACTCAAGATGTGTTTTATACTGTTACTAAGCATTCTATTACTGCTTCTTAATTTCATGAATTAACCGTTGCCTTGAAAGTTTCCCATGATCGTGTCATTGAGCTTGAAAACAAAAACTCATAACTAAATGAGAAAATTGATCAGGATGATCACGATAATTTGGTAAAACATTTTTCTAAGCTAGAAGTTGAACATTTTGATTTGCAACTAAAATATCAACATCTCAAAGAAAATGTCAAAACCTCAAACATCAAGACATCCTCAAATGTTCCAGAGTTTGATGCACTTTTTGAAATAAACAAACGTGACAAACAGATTCAAGCTCACTGTAACACGATCAGAAAGTTGAAAACCCAAATTTCACAATTAAAGGGTGAAAAGAACAATGTGACTGGCTCCCAAATGCCTCCTCCTTTAGATTCTCAGTGTTCTCAAAATTTTTATTTTCAAAACTTAGTTAATGCTTTACAAAAGGAAAATGAGAGTTTTCTAGAAGAAAATGAAAAAGTTAAACGACACTTTAAAGAGTTATATGATTCAATGAAAGTCACTCGTGACAAGAACAACGAAAAAATAACGTCTTTACAAAAGGAAATTGAGAATCTGAGGAGTCAGGTAAAAGGGAAAATGCCACTTGTCTTCAATGAGAATGTTGCATCAAAGTCATCTGCAGACTCCAAATATACTGTGACTATTAAATACATTCCTCCTCATCTTAGGAATAACGAACTTGTGTTTCATAACTATTTCGCTCACCTTAAGGATAGTCTAGAATGTCTCCGTGAGATTGTAGAAGAGGATTTCATAAATAAACCACTTGATAGAGAAATTAGATTTGCTTGCATTCAAGCCAAACGATCTCAGGAACTGTTAGAATGCTTAAGAGCAACTTGCCCAAAACCCATTGGTTAGAAGGATAAAATAGTTGTGCCTTGTTCTATGACTGACTTTAAGACTGCCAATCTTGATATGCCTCACTCAGTGCCTAAAGTTAAGCATGTAAGCTTCAATGTGCCTTCAAGTAGTTTAGATCCCAGCACTTCTAAACCTGAAAAGCAAAAAGTAGCAATACCAACTAATGTTCCCATTCCCTCTACAGGAGTAAAAAGTGACACCAAAGCAAGCAGGTCAAAGCCTCAAGGCAACACAAAGAATGATAGGACCTTGCAAGCTAGGAATGTTTAGTGGAAGAAAGTAGAAGACCACCCTAGGAACTTTAAGTTTGAGTTGAATAAAACGAATCGTGTTGATTCTAGTATTAGCTATAAGCGTACTGTAATTAATTCGAATTCTGCTACTTTTGACAAAACATGTAATGATGAGTGCTTGATTTCTATTGCTAATCATGAATGTGGTGTGAATGGTTTGATTAATGTTGTTAAATACCCAGTTAAAACTGTTAATGCCAAAATTCAAGCTAAGAAGGCTAGAAAGCAAAGGCGGAAGAAGGGTAGAAAACAGTGGAAACCCACAGGAAGAAAACTCAGTAATGTAGGTTATCAGTGGATACCTACTGGACGCAAATTTAATCTTAATGAGTTGTGCCCTAGATTATCTAGACCAATGCCCATTAGGAAATGGATGCCTACTGGTAGAACTATTCTTTTAAGAAGTGAACATACTTTGATTAGGACTAATGCATACACTAGCACTTCATCAATTCCTGATGATTCCTGATGAGTGTCTAAATACTCATCATTTTTGTACAATCTAAACTGCAAAATCATCTGAAAACACTCAAAAATGCATCAAAATGATGAAAATATCACAAATCAGTGTTTTATGTGTTTTAAATGCAAAAATATCAAAATCAGATGAAAAATGATTCAAGTTTGCAAAATTGGCAGTTTTAGTCCCCCAAGTTTTAAAAGTTGTCAAATCTAGTCCCTGGAATTCAAAAATGTGGAATTTTATCATTCAAGGTCCCTGAAATATTCTAAGTTGTTAAAATTGGTCCTTGAATGATTCTTTGGTCAAATGGCAGGAAAGGTCCTTAAAGTTTGAAAATTTGCAAAAATAGTCCTTGGATTTCTAAAAATGGAATTTTATGCAAAAAGGGTCCTTGTACTATCAAAGTTTGTCAAGTTTGGTCCTTGTGATAAGTTTGGAAATGTGGCATGATCAGTCCTTTATCTTTGGTCGAATTACAAATTTGGTCCTTGTGTATACTTAACCAAACCGGACACCATTTTAAATATCAAAGCCCAAATGCATATCCAAGCCCAACACCACTTGACCCCATGAACCTTGAGCTTGACCCCCACTCTTGACCCTTGACCCCGTTATTAATACTCTTCGGTCAACAAAAGTCAAACGGTTGAAAAACCGCCAACACTGTTCACTTCCTCTCCCATGCCTGATATCCCAAAACCAGTAATGGTTTTTCCATTTTTTCAACATCTCCCCACCTTACCTTGTCCCCTCCACCTTCACTAACACCAAAAATCTTTAATTGACTCAAACCCACTCCATTTATTGATCAAACCTGCTATGTGACTTTTGGCGCCAAAATCCACTTGGACGGATAAGATGAGTTGGTTGATTTCAATGGCTGAGATGAGGTGGGATGCATTCAGAGGTCAACATAGAGTCTCTAAAGTCTATAAAAGTGAAAGAGGAAGCAATGTATCAATGTATCTAGTGTAATCTTTAAATTTTAAGTCGTTTTTAGCTTACTTTTAATTTCAGTGTATGTTTTAGTCTTAAAACTCTGTATTTCAAGTTCTTATGTTATAATAAAGCTTTTGTGAAACCTCAATTCAAGTATCAAGTTATATCTCAGATTATGCAAATTTTCCTTATTTTCAAAATCTCATGAATGATCAAATGTTGTTTGTAGATGTTCTTATGGACTGAATAAGCCACATAAGCTCCTAAATAGCTTTTCTAAGCTATTAGAAACTCTTAAAATTCAGTTTAGAAGCAAAAACAGAAAATCACCAAAAATACAAATTAAATAGTTGAAAAATAAAAAATCCATTGGAAATGGTGTTCACAGCTGGAGCAGGGTGAATTTTGGATGGCCTTGGGTTAGTGGCTTAGTGGTAAGCCTTTAGGATTGGTCTTGATCATTGGTTCTGTGATTGCAGTTGGATACCCATTTGTAAGCCTTTTTGTTCATTTTTGCATTTCACTGTTGTAGTTGTTTAGCAGTTGTAATTTCTGGTTCTTTATGATCATTAGTCTTAATTAAGTGTATTTGAGTATTAAAACCAGTGACTTGTTCTTTTTAAATTGTAGTTTATAAAAATTTCACTTTGACAGTTAAAATAGCTTAAGTCTCAATTCTTAGTTTTATGTTGTTATTACTGTTGGTTCAAGCTTATTTAGTCTTATTTAATGATTACATAAAGTCTGCAATCAGTTTTATGGTTTTAAATTGTGATTTGCTTTGAAAAAGTTCCATAACTGTCACTTAAAGGGTGTTTGGATTTGCCTGTTTAAACTATAGAAGGTCTTGTTTGAGTTGATTGTTTGTGCCTGTTCTGTGTCATATACACACCTAATATCTCAGTTTAACCATAAAAAACAGTGGTCATTTGTCAAAAAGTCAAAATCCCTTTTGATTACATCTTGTGCATTCACTGTTTGAATTTCATGATTCATGATCATGATTTTGTGTTAATAAGTTGTTAGTGTTGATCAAATCAGTCTTTATATACCTTAATACATCACATTCAGTGCTTAAGATCAAATCAAAGTTCATAAAAGTCAAACTTAGTTAGTTTTTAGAAAAGTCAAAAATTTGCATTTGGTCGTTTTTGATTAAAAAATATATTTTTAGTGTGAGTTTAATAGTAAGATTTAGCTTAAAATCTTTTGGGAAATCAAAGTTTAGTTGCTAAACTAAATTAGAAAAATACTAGTTTTCTTTTAATCAGCTTTTTAAGTGCTTATTTTCCTATTTCTTTTGGACCCTTGTCTGATATTGATGCCCTGTGCACAGTTGGGTAGTCCAACTTGATAAGCTCACACAGAGCTTATTAGTTGGTATAAGCTTGTGATCCTTGGTTCTTTGGAAAGCCAACCAAGCCATCTTGAGATCTCAAGCTTGGTTTTTCATTTTCTAGCTTGTTTGGTAGGGCTGCAATAAGCCTCAACCTTGTCCCATTTCTGTCCAATTCTCAGTTTAAGCTAAGTGCTTATTAGCTTTTTCCTAGCTTTTCAGTGTTAATCTTTGTGTCTTTTAGCTTCATATAAGTAGCTTGTAGCTTATTTTATCTTATTCTAGCTTTTGTTTCAGCTAGTGAGCTTGTTTGAGCTTATTTCACCAAAATAAGCTCTTAAAGCTACTGTTGAGCTCATAAGCCCTCAAACTGCTTATTTTAAGTTTGTAAAATTTTTGTGTTTGTTAAAGTTTCATATTTTAAGTAGTTAAGTAGTTTTCAAAAAGAAAATCCAGAAAAACTTCATTTTTAAAACAGTGATAGCATTTATTTAATAGGTTTTAGCTTTTTGATTTTTCTTTTCATCTTATTAATAAGCAAATCTAGTTTTTATATTTTTCTTAGTTTTCTGTCACCTTAAGTTATTTTTAGAAAAAGTTTCATAATTTTTCTAATCTTTTTAGTATTTATTAGAATTTTAAATAGTTAAAAGTATTAAATAATTAGTAATAAATAATTAAAAAGCATAAAAAATATCTTTTCAGTTCTAAAATTAGTTTTTATCATATTTTCGATTTTTCCAAGTTAAAATTTCATTTTTCCAGGTTTATTTTATATTTTTTTTTGTATTTAAGTGTATTTTAAATAATAATTAATTAGTAATAATTAGATAAAAAGTGTGAAAAATATATTTTTAATTTTAAAATTAGTTTTATAATATTTTAGATTTTTCTGAATCATAATTTTGTTTTTCTAGCCTTATTTTGTATTTTCTTCTATTTTAGAGTATTAATAAATAGTTTAAAATAGTTTTTAATTAATAATAATTAATTAAATAGTTATAAAAATAATTTTCTTTTTCTAATAATTTTCTTTTATTTTTAGGATTCCAAAAATGTCATTTTCATATTTTTAGGTCTTTTATTTCTTAGATTCATTTTTTATTTTGTACGTATACGTAGTTTTTAAACGTAAGTTTTACGTTTCTTTTATCTGATTGTTGTGCTTTTCTATTCTGTATTCCATTCCATTCCAATCAATCAGTAGTGTAATTTCTCATCCAAAACCTTTACTGATCACTATCCTTAGTGATCACTCTATCATCTGAGTTAGTTTTGGCACACCATTGAGTCTCCGTGGGACTTAACGACCCGGGAATTCATTCTATTCTCCAGGACTTCATTGTATTTGTGTTTTAAGCAGTTTTAAGCTTCTTACGGTTAGCCATTCACAAGTGGCTAGCTTGTGTGAGGTAGCTTGACGATTTAGCACATATCAATTCCATTGTTTCTACTTCCGATGTGGGTGGTCCAATTATTGTTACTAACCGAATGGAACCCATTCTTGCATGGGGATCCCATATATCCAGTTATCCATTCTTGTCTGTGTTCAAATGCAGATCGTTCAAATCGTTCTGTGGTACCTGGACTCAGGTTGTTCCAAGTATATGACTGGAGACAGGTCGCGGCTCATGAACTTCGTGAGTAAATTCATCGGGACAGTTAGATTCAGGAATGATCATTTCGGTGCAATTATGGGTTATGGAGACTATGTTGTAGGTGATAGTGTAATCTCCAGGGTATATTACGTTGAAGGTCTTGGTCATAACTTATTCTCTGCGGTCAATTCTGTGATTCTGATCTAGAAGTGGCCTTCAGAAAACATACTTGTTTCGTTAGAGAACTTGATGGTGCAGAACTTTTAAGAGGAACACGTGGTTCAAACTTATACACCATCTCTATCGAAGATGTGATGAAGTCTTCTCTAATTTGATTGTTATCAAAGGCTTCAAAAACAAAGTCATGGTTATGGCATTGTCGTGTCAATCACTTGAACTTCGGCACCATAAATGATCTTTCCAGAAAGGACTTAGTAATAGGCTTACCTAGACTAAAGTATGAAAAGGATCATCTTTGTTCAGCATGCCAATTGGGAAAAAGCAAGAAGTATGCCCACAAACCCAAACCTACAAACTCAGTTATGGAAGTTCTTCATACCATTCACATGGATTTATGTGGACCCATGAGAGTGCAGAATATTTTCGGGAAGAAATATGTGTTAGTTGTGGTTGATGATTACTCTCGATTTACTTGGGTAAAGTTCTTAAGGACAAAGGATGAAACTCCAGATATCATCATTAAACTTATCAAACAGCTGCAGGTTCGACTTAACAAAACTATCAGAATCATCTGAACAGACAATGGAACTGAGTTTGTTAATAAAGAACTTAGTGAGTTCTATGAAAGTGTTGGAATCAGTCATCAAAGAAGTGTTCCACGAACTCCTCAACAGAACGGTGTAGTTGAAAGACGAAATCGAACTCTTGTGGAAGCCGCAAGAACAATGCTGATTTACTCAAAGGTTCCAATGTTTCTCTGGGCTGAAGCCATTGCCACTGCATTCTACACTCAAAACCGATCCCTAATTCACACTTCTCATGGAAAAACTCCATATGAACTTGTCCACAATCGAAAACCTAATCTTTCATTCCTTTGTGTATTTGGTGCATTGTGTTATCCAACCAATGAGGGTCAAGACTTAGGCAAACTTAAAGCTAAAGCAAACATTGGAGAATTTGTAGGATATGCACCAAGCAGAAAAGGATACTGAATCTACAACAAAAGAACCCGAAATATCATGGAAACAATTCACGTTACGTTCGATGAGCTGACCGGTCAGATGGCTCCAGGACAAACCAGTTATGGACCCGCTTCTCAACCTTCATCAAGTG
Source organism: Chrysanthemum seticuspe (assembly GCA_019973895.1). Classification (NCBI taxonomy): domain Eukaryota; kingdom Viridiplantae; phylum Streptophyta; class Magnoliopsida; order Asterales; family Asteraceae; genus Chrysanthemum; species Chrysanthemum seticuspe. The sequence goes on along the minus strand of BPTQ01000009.1, from coordinate 216,219,087 downwards.
GTCCCATTAGTTCTTCTCTTGTACAAAATCTCTCACCAGCAACTCCTTATGTACCTCCTTCAGAAGATGATTTGAATAAATTGTTTGATCCAATGTTTGATGAACACTATGAGCTAATTGCTAATGATCTGTCAAATCCATCAACAGAGGCTGCTCATATCCCTGTCAATGAAGATAACCCTTCAGTTTCTATGTCATTAAGTCAAGAAGCGCCTGCTGCTGATCACTCTGTCTCATCAACAAATCTTCAATCATCAAGTGTACATCATGGAATTGTTTCTGGCACCTATGATGGAGATAACCCCTTTGCTACTCCCGAAGATGCTCCCTTTGAAAACATATTTGCTCCTGAGGAGAAATTAACTCTGCTACTTCAGTTCCTCAACAACAACCACATGAACACCTCAGAAAATGGACACATGATCATCCATTAGAGAACATCATTGGAAACCTTTCTCGTCCACTATCCACTCGTAAACAACTTGCAACTGATGCCTTATGGTGCTTCTTCAACTCCGTACTCTCTAAGATCGAACCAAAAGACGTTAAAACTGCCATAAATGAAGACAGTTGGTTCAATGTCATGCAAGAAGAAATTCATGAGTTTGATCGACTAGATGTATAGGAATTAGTACCTGCTCCTAACTGTGCTATGATCATTGCTCTAAAGTGGATCTTCAAAGTAAAACTTGATGAGCATGGTGATGTGTTAAAGAACAAGGCTCGATTGGTTGCAAAAGGATATCGTCAAGAGGAGAGTATTGACTTTGAAGAATCATTTGCTCCAGTTGCACATATCGAGGCAATCAGAATCTTCCTGGCTAATGCTGCAAGTAAGAACATGGTTGTCTATCAGATAGATGTAAAGACGGCTTTTCTCAATGGAGATCTTAAAGAAGTCATATACGTCAGTCAACCAGAAGGTTTTGTGAATCCAGAGCATGCTACTCATGTCTATCGCTTGAAGAAGGCTCTTTACGGTTTGAAGAAAGCTCCAAGGGCATGGTATGATACGCTATCAACGTTTCTTCTATCTACTGGATTCAGCAAAGGAGCAGTTGATCCGACATTGTTCACCAGAAAGTCAGGCAAACATTTAATTCACGTTCAAATCTATGTTGGTGATATTATTTTTGCCTCGACTGACCCCAATGAATGTGACCGTTTTTCTAATGAGATGGGTTCCAAATTTCAAATGTCTATGATGGGACAAATGTCATTTTTCTTGGGATTACAAATTTCACAAAGTCCCGGAGGCATTTTTATCAATCAATCTAAATATGCTAATGAAATTTTAAAGAAATTTGGATTTGATACTTGTGACACCGTTGACACTCCCATGGTAGAACGTACCAAACTGGATGAGGACCACTCAGGGATCATGGTAGATCAAACAAAATATCGTAGTATGATTGGATCCCTGATGTACCTTACTGCCAGTAGAACAGATATTCTGTTCGCTGTATGCATGTGTGCTAGATACCAGGCTAAGCCTACTAAAAAGCACCTTGAATCAGTTAAACGGGTCTTTCGGTATCTCCAAGGAACCATCAACATGGGACTTTGGTACCCGAAGGACACCGGTATGTCACTAACAGCCTATGCAGATGCTGACCATGCAGGATGTCAAGATACACGTCGAAGTACGTCTGGAGGTGCTCAGTTTTTAGGTGATAAGCTTGTGAGCTGGTCTTCAAAGAAACAAATGAGTACTTCTATATCATCTACAGAGGCTAAATGCATAGCCATGTCATCTTGTTGTGCTCAAATCCTATGGATGAGATCCCAATTATCTGACTATGGCTTTGAATTTAACAAAATCCCTCTGTATTGTGATAACAAAAGTGCCATTGCTCTCTCTTGCAACAATGTTCAACATTCAAGAGCAAAGTACATCGACATTCGACATCATTTCATTCGGCAACAAGTGGAAAAAGGTGTGGTAGAACTCTATTTTGTAAGGTCTGAATACCAGTTAGCAGACATCTTCACCAAAGCTCTTCCTAGAGAACGTTTTGAGTTTATCCTCCCACGACTTGGTCTAAAGAGCCTACAACAGGAAACACTCAGACGTCTTCAAGAGGAAGACGAGGAGTAAATGATTTTTCTTCATCTATCTCTTGTATAAAAAAATAATAAATAAATAATAATAATAATAATAATAATAATAAATTTCAAAACCCACAAAAGAAAATAGAAAAATATAAAATTTTCAAAAACCATAAAAATTAGAAAATCTTGAAAATTCCCAAAAATATTGTTATTTTGTCATGTTTTTCTTTATTCGATATCATCTACGGACTTTGTGTTGACATTCAAAGAATGTTACGGGTTTTTAGATGTTCTTCGAATGTATATAAATTGTTAAAAAAAAAAAAAAAAAAAAAAAAAAAAAAAATGAGACGGAGAAAAATGGTGGTTTATTGTCATTTCAGGCAGTAACCCGTTTTAAAAGGAAAGAACAGAGCCATGCTTAATCTCATTTTTCAAATCTCATGCTTTGATTCTTAAAACAAATGTTTGTCACCAAAAAGACAAATGTTTTCTTTCCAAATATTTTTCCGTCTAATGATTCTTTTGAAAAATATTTGTCATCTTATGAAAACAAAATTGCTTTGAAAATACCTCGGACTCTATTCTTGAAAATCATTCGGGCTTATCTTTGTCAAAATCTCTATCTCTCAATCAACAACCTATGTCATTGATTAAGGGGGAGAATGATTTCGATCGAATCAAAAAATCTATTTTTCAATCAATTGGCACTTAAACAAGCAAGGTCTACTTTTGGACGATCAAAATGAACAATGTTTTATACAAATGGTTCAAGACCTTGGCTATTGTTATGTTTTTCAAAAGATATTTATGCATGATTGATCAATGGAGTTTAAAGTCTCAAAATCCGATCCTTATGAGTTAAAATGTTTTTTCAAAAGCAAGTCACTATTCTCCTCAAAAGTTCTCAAAATTTAATTTAAATCAATAGAGATCTCAAATCTCAAAGGATTTGAAAATTGTGATCGGGGGAGAATTTGTGATTTAAATTGGATTTAAACTGATAATTTGATAAATGGTGTTATACGTGATTAACAAGCTCCCCTCCCTGCATATGCCAAACGATTTCAAATTTTCCATGAACATGTTAAGGGGGAGCATTTATATCAAACCAAAATAGATTGAAATGTGATTGATTTGTCTCTAAGTGTAGGTTTTCCCTAATATGTGCTAAACAATTTCAAAATATGATGCACATGTTGAGGGGGAGCCGTTTTCTAAAAATATCAAAAACAAATCAGGTACAAAATGTTTTGATCATGTATCACAAGTACTTGGATTGATTTTCATATGGTTTTCATTTGGTTCCAAAGGCTGATGAACAATACCAAAAAGACCGACCAAATTTACTTTATGTATGGTGATATAAGGATGGTTAGGTTAGGTATTTGTTCCCACAATCCCGCCAGAGCTGGATGGATCTACCCAGGGACAATCCACTAGATAGTGTAGAGTCCTTAGGTATGATGAAAAAAGGAGAAAAGTGAGATATGGAAAGAGTGCGGACTGAGATAGAAATAGAACTGGAATAAACCCAACAAGGCTCTAGTAATGAAATCTCAGTAAGCACTGAAGGGGTCGAAGAATGAAAAAGAAATAAATGTGAAAAGGGTGAAAATAAATAGCCCTCCAATATTTCAACCTTAGGGCAGAAACCGGGTTCAACTCATATGCTACTGGTTGTTACTAAGGTAACACCGGTATTGAAGACAAGACGTCATAGACCCAGTGACGCACTGCACTACAACTTCCCAAGCCACTCAAGTTCCTCTTAAAAGGACTTGTTTCATTCTCACAGGGGAACCTACATTATCTATCAACTCTCTCTTAGATATGGTTGATATTGAAGAAGGAGACCCTCTCCCTAGTCTCCGGCATAGGAACCAAATGTGCACAATTGAGTCTAGAACTACGAGATCATCAATAAATCTCTTTAGGACACTGTCAATGAAGACTCTCTATTTCACACAATGTGGAAAGAGAGAATATATTTTAAGAGTCCTACGCATTATCCTTGTGGTATTGCCAGAACATCTGAGTGATATGCAAACATATTCACAATGAAGATGGAAAGCCTTCTAGAGCCAGCATCAAACAAGCTCTTGGTAGGTGGCATGTAAGATCTATTCAATAGATCAACCATGTGACAACTGAACAGAAACAATGGGGCGATTCATAATTTTGAATCAATCCTGGTTCAAGATATGGATTGACGGATATCTTTGAAAAACTGATCGTTGTTCTTAAAATTATTTTCTCTAGCACATGGACTGTGTATTAATATTTCAAAATTAAAAGGTGTTTATGATTGATAATTGATTTTCCTTAAAACCTTCGTTGTATTGCAAAAACACTTTATTTTGAGCAGTACACGATTGTTTTTCAAATCTCTTTTCATCAATCAGTGAATCTCAAATTCGCTGGTTCACTCACTCCGTGTTGTCTTCTTTGAGACGTTCCGGTCTGAGAACGGCTAGAGCAGCTGCGAAACCCTGTCAAGGAGATTCTTCGGAATTATACCTGATCACAGGCAGTACTTGTACTGATCAACGGGGAACCGTGGGCCGTGTACCTCAATTCAACGTAAGTAATCAAAGAAACTTTCGTGTGCTTTATTGCTAACTGTTGTATGCAGGTACACCCAACGTTTGCAGTTGATCAGAATGGAGAGGTCAATCCATAGCCGCATGCTCACACATCACATTCACTTCAAAATAAATCATGATTAGTGCATCAATGACTCTGATATTCTCACTCCATGCTTCTGCTACGCTGCTGCAAATATCGTGAATCAACTAAAGCTTCCGCTACTCTGATGAAAAGAAATCATGATCCAAAATGTGAGCATGTCAGTCCACTGTCACAACATCACATAATGTCAACACTACAATAGAAGAGTCAGAGATTTATGCAAGCTGATGATCTCAAAGCTGGCTCAAAACTCATCATCACGTGGATCAGTTAAAGACCTCCACTTGAATTATCCAAACATGTAAAACATGAAGAATCAAAGACTACGAGCTACAGAGCAATGAACTTAAACAAGAATCCAAGAACTATCTTAATGTAATATCTGATTGTATTCGGTGTAATTTGAGGTGACCTCCCTTAGGGGGAGATTGTTAGGAATTAGAAAATTCAGTCATTAAAGTATCGGTCACCTCAAGTATATGTAATCGTTAGAAAGCTCGTAGTCGTAGTCATTTAATATTAGTTAGTATTTAGTTAAGTAACACCGTGGAGGACGGACAGGTCTTTACCCACTGTATGCCTGATCCATAGCCCGTAGGAGGCGAGTCTTGTAAGAATACTATAAATACCCTCTACCTCCCAAGGTAGAGGGTTGGAGCTTCAATACCATTTTTCTTTGTTTCACATAGTTCCCAACTCTCTTCCCTTTCTCTCTCTAGAACTTTCTCTCTCTAAACATTGTATACGCCTCTTATGATTATGGTTTGATGTGTTTGTGAAATCCTATATCTTACAGAACCAAACAAACCATAGTGGCTCTTTGGTCCTCTCGTGGCTCGTCCAAACACCACACGACCGGACCATCTTGGTCCCGGTCACTCCAATACCAGCAATAACCTCCAAATCAATATCACGATAGCCAAACCTGGACCATAAAGTCCTTTGGGGCTCACGGCTACATCCTAATGCGACACAAACCATTTTGGTCCTTGTGGCTCGCGGTCTCTCCCCAACGCAACCCAAACCGGACCTTCATGGTCCCGGTTAACTTCCAACACCATCAAACCTCCAATTTCAATACAAACCCACAATCAAATACATCTAAACAACAAAATAAAAATGCACACGCTAGACCCGACACGACACACACGATACCAACTCGTATTATTACATTTTTATCACTTTTAAAACTAGTTTATATGTTTTTGTCCATCTAAACCCAACAAAAATGAACGAACGAGACATAAAAGTCTCGAACGAGTATACAAATTGTTCCCTTTACCTTTCTTTCTTCCCGATCTATACTTGGAACAAGAAAACACGAACAAAGGTGGCGTTTAAGGCATGTTTGGGTGGCGGGGTGGTGGAGGGGTGACGAGTGATGTATACCAAATGAACGAGGAGAATGAGATGAACGTTTTGGTGGTGGTGGTGTGCACCCACACGCGGCGTGGCGGTGGTGAGATGGCCGGAAAATGGGCGGCGGCTAGAGGGTGGTAGAGAGAGAAAGTGCAACTAGGGTTTGAGAGGTGGAAGATGGTGTGTGTGTGTGTTGGGTATTTATATTTTTGAGTGGGGTTAATTATAATTATTTTGGGTATAGGGGGCTCCGGCTATGCACAAACACCGGGGTCCCAAGCTGTAATATTTGTAAACTTTCCCGAACTACTCTTCAAAGGCTCGTATATTTTATAACTAGTGACCGGCTATTTTTATTAATAGCGCCATTGTTTTTAAATTACCCTTTTCCACAATTTCTGATTATTAACACGTCTTATTCTCACGTAACGAGTTAAATGTTACTATTTCTCTTGTTTTAGATTTTTACTGTGCCGACTCAAGTAGTGCTTAACATTACGGGCCATAACTCATACCATAACTCATTCCAATACCAAAACCAATCATAAAAGAAAATAAACGATACCAAGTCAAGTCATCTTTATCCGAAATAGCTCCTATAGGCAATCTACTAGATCTAACTAGCATAATGCGGTACCTAAAAGGGCTCCCTAATTTTCCAGTTGTCACAGAGCTTGTCCATGTTGTCGTTTTCCGTAATTGGTAGGAAGTGAGCGAACTTGGTAAGACGATCAACTATTACCCAGATAGTATCGTAACCACTTTATGTCCTTGGCAGTTTGGTGATGAAGTCCATAGTTATGCGCTCTCACTTCCATTCTGGAATTTTGGGTTGTACGAGCAAACCTGACGGCTTTTGGTGCTCAGCCTTAACTTTTGAACACGTTAAACACTTACTGACATGGGTTGCAATGATGTTTAGTCTGAATTCATTCGGTGCTCAGCCACTTTACAATGTTCACATGACCAAATACAATCGCCCAACTCTTTCTGATCCAAGAAAAAGATGTTTTTGCAAAGCATTATAAAAAATTCTTGCCCCCAATGCAACGGTACCATCAAACGACTCTGGAGCATTGTACAATAACGTCTACTTAAATATCTTTTCCTAGATATGAAGCGCCCTGCCCCCATTGCAACAGTTCCACCGAACGACCGGACCATTGTACATATAATGCCTTCTTAAATAGTATCTCCTAGGTATAAGGCGCATGCCGAGATTTCAAGTAGCACCACTTAATGCATAAGCCGACATACACTTTTCTTATTCCAAACAATAAAAAGGAGACATTCCTACACATGACTTATCAAATCAAAATCGCACTTAAGCATCCACCATCTTGCACATACCCAAAAAACAAAACTTCAAAGATCTTAAAACACAAACTGTAACAATCATGACCGTAAATCACAATATAATAGATATAGAAAGCTAAAAAACACAACCCAACATTCAGAAATCAACCAACAACAATAAAGCACTAAATCAAATTACGAAAGACCATCAGAATCAAATAAATCATAGTTTGTAGCACACCGCATAAACTCAGCACACATGATCACCTATGAAGCTCATCAGAAAGCATAAACAAACACAAACACATATCCACCAATCCACTAATAGCATACAAACCTAAAAGAAACCGAAACACAGTTCATTAACTACAAATACAAATGATCACATATCAAGCCATCGTAAAGCATAAACAAACACAAACAACCATTTGATAAAAACAATAGACTATCATTTAGTGTGTTAGCTTCTTGGCTAAAACAAGTTAAGGAAATGGTTGCGGATTCATCACCAATGATTGCTTTAAAATAATAGATGTGGTTAAAAGATAAATGTTCCATAAGTAACAAATAGATGCCAATGGCCTATTACATAACACAATAACATGTGCCATATTGTTTCACTTTATCATAAGATGGTGACGGTCTAGAGCTTCACAACTAAGTCAGTGTAGTTCGTGAAACCCTAATGACGGCAATCTGACGGTGTCACACTTGTAAAGTGATGTCGTCACAGCTGTAATACTATATATATTTATCGTAGGATTGTCATTATGTGTGACACGTATTGGTAAGACTTTGGAGAGACCTCTTGGCGTACAAATTTGGCAGCTATTGTAAGGCTTTTTAGCCCCCAAAACTCCATGTTTTAATTGAAGAAAGTTATCCATTCTTTAATCATTACAATATGTCTATGTGTTGTGTGATTAATTATTTATCTTCTATTCTCTTTAACATGCTAGGCTAGATATATTAGTGTTTGCTTAGTATTGAATGAAACTTAGCTGTTGATTATTGATTATCGTCTCTTGTGTAATTAGTTGTTATAACGTTAGGAGTTGGAAAACTGGCTAGATCTTAGTATGCATGCTTGAACGTCTGACTAAACGCTCCACTATAATGCAATAGATGGTTTGTTCATTGTATTTATTGCGTGAATTGCGGTCGCTGACAATAAGGGTCTTAACGAGTCCTATATTCTTTAACTTTGGGAATTTCAGTCGCTGACATTAAGATTCTTAACGAGTCCTATACATTCATAGAGTTAGGGCATTTGGCACCTCCTTACGACTAATATTAAGGAATACAACGCGCTAATTAAAACGAGGACGTGACAATTAGACTAATCAATAGGATATAACTAGGGAGCAGTAAGATTCTAAGTAAACACATTTACTCATCATACGAGTTCACCAATTAACTTTTCCGCATAATTAGTTTAATTTAGTTTTAATTAGTAATTAGTAGTTATAAAATCAAATCTTCAAACCCCGAGATTTTTACTTGCTTTCTAAAAAATTATAGAAATACAAAAATTATCATCCCTCAACCATTAGACTTAATTCGTCATACACTTCGAGCCTTCACAACACTATTTCTCAAGAGAACGATCAATCCCCCGTGTCTTACCTATACTACACTACAACGGTTAGGTACTCTACCTAGGAGATTGGAAGACTTATTGCGTTTACACTTATCTGCATCAATATTCAAGTCACTTTCGGATGGTGTTACGAACGGTGTTTTTGATTGAGCTTGGTTAGACACGAGTCCTGAACTGATATGTTTAGAAGTCAATGGGTTAAGTATGGGTTATTACGTGAGTCATTCAGAAGCTATTGCCAAGATCTCATCACATTCTAAAAGTATTCTTGGCTTATTAAACGTCTTATTCTCATCTTATTACTAGCTTATTAGTCTAGGCCTTGTTGGACTGCGTGTGGACAAGCAGTTTGGGCCGTTTGGCCCACTGTGGTGCATTTGGCTTTGAAGGAAAATGGGCACGTTTGGTTTTTAGAAGATAACGAGACAACGAGATTTATTAGTCTTGGTCATGTATACATATTTGAGTTATATAAGAGTCGATTTAAAACGCATTGTCTAACCATACAAGCTTATAACTACACGATGTAACTTCAAAATCTTTTATTCCTATATATATAAAATCGTGCGTGAAGGAAAAAGGGTCAAGAAGAATTTTTAACGTGTGATATTGGTTTTATTTACTAATAAAACTTGTATTGCGTATTGAAAAGGGAGAAAACATACTTACAACGCCAAAAGGGTGGAGATGAACGCTTATGAACAAAGCAATGAGACCCAAGAATAACGATTAGAGCCCTTAAGCTTTTCCAAAACGTACCCCTTAGTTATACGACCCAAAGAAATCCTCCTTTACCCTTAGCTATAATACCGGTTTCACTCCCTTTCCTCCCCTTGCAACCTCAAAAGTGAACAAGTGAACAAATAGAGAGTGTTTGTGTTTGTGTTTGTGAGAGTTGTGAAGAGTGTTAGAAGTGAGGCTAAGGGTGAGGGCTTATATAGCCAAATGGAGGTATGGTCTTCTTATTATTTTACTAGCAACTCACCTAGGATTCAAGAAAAAGATAAGGAAATTTGGAGGGGTTAAGCATGCATGCAACCGGCGAGGATGGAGGGCATGTTTAGGAGAAGTCAAATCGATTTTGTGGTTAAAGGAACGCATTGCACATAGGATAACTAAGTCAAAAGGGGTCAAAGTGTGGTTTAGAGTATTAGTTTATTTACTAGGATGGCTAAGTATGTTTGTGTTTTGTGTCTTTGTTTGGAATCACACGCAAAAGAAGAAAAAGAGGGTGTGTGGTGTTTTTGTTTTGGCTGACCACGCAAAAGAGAAAAAGAAAATTAGTGTCGTGTGTGGGATTTTTATCTTACAAACATGTGTGTTTTGCGTTTTGTGTACCTAGCAGAAAAGAGGCAAAAAAAAAAAAAAAAAAAGTATTAGTAGGCTTAGTGGACTAAGTTTGACTCAAAAAAATATTAGAGGCGCCTTTTGGCTAAAAAGAACGGGCCAAGCCTAAGAATAGTATATGGTGTGTTCGTTTGGTTAGACGAGCATAAAAGAAATAGAAATAAATAAAACTTTAATTCAATAAATAAATTAAATAAATAAATTTTTATATGAGAAGTGGTAAATCTGATCGTGTCAAAATGATTCGGGACATGCTTGTCGTTTCTGGAATTGTTTATGTTACGTTTGCTAGATGGTTTATGAAATCGTTATTCATACAAAAAATATTTATGGTACCAAAATTGGCATTGATTTGTAATTATATTCGTTAATGACATGCTGATTTTACTGGTGCTTACAACAAGAAACTCCATTATGTTGATATTCTCTAGCCTAGATGAAATAGGACAAGGTATGTTCTCTCTCACTCACACTTCACTATCTAAACACACTTCACTCTCAAAACACATTTCATCCACAATCCGAAGTTGGTTCGTTAGGGTCAACCCTTGCCCGGCTAACGAATCGTATTTCCTTTGTCTTATTTTAGGTCACAACGAGCTTTTGGAAATATTCAATCTATCATCCAAGTAAGTTATGATCAAGAGTGTAAACTATTTTACAATCTGTTTTATTGATTGAATAAATGTCCGCAAGTGATCACTATCAACTCTACTCTTGCATGGCTCCCATCGTACTTAAATCCATTCAATTATTGAAAATACTAGTAAGCAAACTATTTTATTGATTGAATTGATGTCGGCAAACTATTTAAATACGTTCAATTATTGGAAATACTCAATGTTCTAAAAGGCGTGAGGCGTGGTATGGCGGCATAGCCACGCCTCAAGCCTTACAAGCCTTTGCGAATCCTTTGCGTTTCATAAGGCGTGCTTAAGGCGGCAAGAAAATATTTATAGATTTATGTATTTATAATTTTGTATCATTTTTTAAAAGCAATTTCAATAACTAAAGCCCCAATCCCAAATAACCAGGCCCAAATATGAGGCCAAAATATGAATTAAGTTTTGAAATAACGAGGCCCAAGATGGAAATAGCCCAAATACTAGAAATTCAAGCCCAAATCAGTAAATCCCTTAAATTCTTCTAAAAATGGCGCCACGCCTTACCAAAGGGCGCGCCTTTTCACGCCTTTTCGCGCCTTATCTCACGCCTTTTCACACGATGCCTAGACCTCGCGCCTTGGTTCATTTCGTGGCGCCGAGACCACGCCTCGCGCCTTGGCAACACCATGACGCGCCTTTTAGAACACTGGAAATACTAGTAAGCATCACTATTAACTCTACTCTTGCATGGCTCCCATCGTACTTAAATCCATTCAATTATTTGAAATACTAGTAAACAAACTGCTGTATTTTATTGACTGAATTTATGTCCACAAACTATTTTACGATGTGTATGTAGGCCAGACGTACTTAAATCTAAAGTTATAAAGGGTCCTACTATTGCTACGGGGTCTATCCCGTAGCCTGCCCACTTGTCCCCCATTTTGTCCCCCGCTTTTTCCAGTATAACACAGTTTTTTGTCAGTTTCTGTTCCGTATTTCTGACAGTTTTAAGCGTTTGGCTTATTAAACTTTATATTTACAGTTCCGCATTTTCAGGTTTATAGCGTTTTGATATAAACAAAATTATAAAAAAAATAAATAAATAAAAAAATAAAAAAAAAAAAAGGGGGGGGGGTATCAATAACCAAAAAGGGGGGGTATTAATAACTCAACCCGTTATAAATAGTGCGAGGCGGACGTGGCGGTATCATCAATTAAGCTTTACGTTTTTGCGGTTAATGCGAAGCTTTTGCATTTATAAGACGTGATATAAGGCGGCACAAAATATAAAAATATTTATATATTTATATAATAGGATAAAGATCAAATAAAAAGACAAATATTCGTAAAAAGATAAAAAAAAAATTTCAAAAATGTTCTCGAAAAATTCCCAAAAAATTTCACAAGATCAATTATGATGGTGCATGAAAAAGTTGTGAAAAACTTTTTTCTAAAAGTGGATATTTTGTCCGAAAAAGTACATTTGCGCATTATATCGTTTTTTTGTGCATCAAAAATTGGTTTTTGCACCCAAATGCTTTTGACTTTTTTTCATCAAAATAACATTGCGCATCTAACTAAAACAAGTTGAAAATTTTGTGCATCAAAATTTTTTTGCGCATCAAAATTGGTTTTTTGTGCATTAAAAAAAGCGTATCAAAACTCAAAATTATAAAAAATGTTTTCGCAAAAGTTTTATGCACCAACATACCCGATTTTGTGGACTTTTTTTGGAATTTTAGAGAATTTAAAAAAAAAAAAACAAATCTTTTTATTCTTTTTACGAATATTTGTCTTTTTATTTTAATTTTACCCTATATCATATTTCATATATATTTAATTTACAAAAGGATATGGCATAAGACGGCGTGGAGGCATGACCAATTCACGCTTTTACGAGCCTTTTAGAACCATGCTTAAATCCATTCAGTTATTCGAAATACTAGTAAGCATCACTATTAACTCTACTCTTTCTTGGCTCCCGTCGTTTTGATGATGCACTTATTGTAGTTGTCTGTTACCTCATCTAATAATGAACAATAGTCAACACGTACATTTTTTTTAGAAATTCTGTTCACACTTTTTTTTTGAACGGCTTTGACTGTGGCTACATGGACCCTAGCCCAGAAGGCGTAGCGACCCACACAGCCAGGAATGAACCCAGCCCAGAAGGCAATGGCGTCCAGACCTGTTACACGCACACGCCAGGAAACCTCTTATCATCTCCCCAAAGTGGGTTTGCCAAGGCTCGAACATGAGACCTCTCGGAGAAGAGTAAAACCTGGATACCGCCAGGAAATTCTGTTCACACTTGATACCATCAATCTCATATTATAACTAACAAATGTACACTTCAAACCACAACTTCTTGGTTAGGAGGCACACTCATGTACCACCAGGGGCGGACTTAGGGGTGTTCTCGAGAGTTCACGGAACCTGTCGCTTAGTTTATGTTTTCGTTAAAAATCCCGATTTCTTCAAAATGAACCTTGTCTCGAAACATTGTGTCACATAAATACATGTCATGTTTAGTTTGACCACTAATATGTTAAAAGACAAACATGTCTTCTTAATTTGTTTGCTATTTTTTAAGAAATCACACATTTTAGTTCATTTTTATTTTCGTAAAACAAAATTTTGTCCACCAGGTAATTTAGAGTCCTGAGTCCGCCCCTCCATACACTGGCCCAGTCAAATTTACCTGCTGCATGATTATAAGTATATATAATTATTCATTACATGAACATCTCTTATCATAATTCCTCTGTTAAGATGTTGATTATTGACCATAAAAGTTTTAGACTTTTGCTTACTCTCATGCTCATCTTATTCACACTTATGTTCGTTGAAGTAACCGATGTTCAAGCACAAGCTGGATTTCTTCCTCAAACTGAAAGTATGTGTTTTTTATAACCTTTTTTCTATATCATGTTATAATCGTAGGTGGTTAGACTCTTGTTTATTTATCAAGGAAAACTCATTTGGATTATATAAGATTCTTTTTCTGGAAGCAACAAATTTGAATAAAACCTCAGTTTTGTTAATAAGTCCTTTATTCTCTTGCAGAGGATGCTCTTCGTGATATAGCTAAGGAATTGGGTAAAAGTGACTGGAATTTTAGCTTGAATCCATGTGATTATGCTTTGAACTTGACCTGGAGAACAAAAGAAAGGAGCGAAATGCCTTCCTATAACAACACTCTTTTGTGTAACTGCACCTACCCCGGCGGTGTTTGTCATGTGGAATCGTTGTATGTTGCATCGTTTCATTCTCACCCATACTTTACCAATATTTTTGCTTATTTTGGACTTGTGATGATTACCGAAAACACTCTATGATGTTTTATGATAATCTAGTTTCGTTACATATAATTCTACTCAAGATGTCATACAGATTAAATTTCATGAAAATGCTAAAAATTGGTGTTATAGGTGTATATTTTTATTAATCATTTTATTTTGACCTTACAAGCATGAGGCTTTACTTGAACGGTCATTCAATTGAAGCTTGTAAGCGTAGTTTATTGCTTAATGAACAGATTTCTCAAGGGGCAGGATCTTAATGGTATTCTTCCACCATCACTAGCAAAGTTACATTACATCAAAAAAGTGTAAGAAAAAGACCTATTGTTTGTATCAGACGCCATGTACTAAATATTGATTCAGAAATCTTGGTTTATTGCAGTGATCTGACTCGTAATTACCTAAATGGTACCATACCATATGAATGGGCTAATTTAACCAAGCTGGAGTACTTGTGAGCCATCTTTTGGTCGTATTTAAAATTACTTTTTTGAGTATCTATATGAATTTCAGCTTCTTAGAGAATTGCAATCTAGGTCTGTTACAGTGAATCGCTTGTCAGGAAGGATTCCACCATACTTGGGCGACATAACCTCACTTATATATGTGTATGTTCTCACACGTCTCGCTGTATCTTTTACGCGCACACAAAATTGGTCTTCTAATGCTAATTGCATAAAAAGATAACCAGTATTTAGCAACAACAACTGGAAAAAAAAGAAGGAAGAAGCAAAGTTTTAAGAATTAATGATTTAAGTTGATTACCTTAAGATGTACGAACCAAAAGTTACTCATATTATAGCTTAATCATAATTTTGAAAGGTTATTACTTTCAATTAATTTTTTGTAAGTTGTCACCTTAAATCAAGGGCAAATCGCATAAAAAGGTACTCATCTTATGTCCAATTTCAATTAAAGGTACTATTCTTTTTTTTTCTCAAATTAAGGTACCCGACTTTTTTTTTTGGCCGATTTAGGTTTTTTTCTAACTTCCATTAACTATTTCATTAGTAAATTACATGTTTGGTCCTTGGGTTTGTATAGGCATTTCATATTTGGTCTATTTTCGTCCGTTTTCATACGCTTTCATACGTTTTCGTCCGTTTTTATACGTTTTCGTCCGTTTTTGTACGTTTTCGTCTGTTTTTGCACGTTTTCGTCCGTTTTCGTCCGTTTTTGCACGTTTTCGTCTGTTTGCACGTTTCTGTCTGTTTTTACACGTTTTCGTCTGTTTTTACACGTTTTCATCCGTTTTTACACGTTTCCGTTTGTTTTACATGTTTTCGTCCGTTTTTGCACGTTTTCGTCTGTTTTTGCACGTTTCTGTCTGTTTTTACACGTTTTCGTCTGTTTTTACACATTTTCGTCTGTTTTTGTCCATTTTTACATGATATCATATGTTTTTAAATGTTTTCGTCCGTTTTTGCATGTTTTCGTTCGTTTTTACACGTTTCCGTCTGTTTTTGCACGTTTCTGTCTATTTTTGCACGTTTTTGTCTGGTTTTACACGTTTTTGTATGTTTTTATTCGTTTTCGTCCGTTTTTGCACGTTTTCTTCCGTTTTTGCACGTTTGCGTCCGTTTTGCACGTTTCGGTTCGTTTTTGCACGTTTTCGTCCGTTTTTACATGTTTCTGTACATTTCTACACGTTTTCGTCTGTTTTTACACATTTCGTCTGTTTTTACATGTTTCAGAACAAGGATCTCGAAGAAAACATGGTAAAAGGATGGAAACGTGCAAAAACGGACAAAACGTCAAAAACAGACGAAAAAGTGCAAAAACATGTAAAATGGACGAAAACGTGTAAAAACAGACGAAAACGTGCAAAAACGAACCGAAACGTGCAAAAACGGTCGCAAACGTGCAAAAACGGAAGAAAACGTGTAAAAACGGACGGAACGTATAAAAACAGGAAAAAACGTGTAAAACAGACAAAAAAACGTGTAAAACCAGACAAAACGTGCAAAAACATGCGGAAACGTGTAAAAACAAACGAAAACGTGCAAAAATGGACGAAAACGTGTAAAAACAGACGAAACATGTAAAAACGGACGAAAACGTGCAAAAACGGACGAAAAAGTGTAAAAATAGACGGAAACGTGGAAAAACGGACGAAAACGTGTAAAAATGTACGGAAACGTGGAAAAACGGACGAAAACGTGTAAAAATATACGGAAACGTGGAAAAACTGACGAAAACGGACCGAAACGTGCAAAAACGGACGAAAACGTGTAAAAAAGGAAGAAAACGTGCAAAAACGGATGAAAACGTGTAAAACAGACGGAAACGTGTAAAAACGGACGAAAACGTGTAAAAATAGACGGAAACGTGGACGAAAACGTGTAAAAACGGAAGAAAACGTGCAAAAACGGATGAAAACGTGTAAAACAGACAGAAACGTGTAAAAACGGACGAAAACGTGTAAAAACAGACAGAAACATGCAAAAACAGACGGAAACGTGCAAAAACGGACGAAAACGTGTAAATTTGGACGAAAACGTGAAAAAACGGGCGAAAACGTATAAAACGGGCGAAAACGTATGCAAGCGTATGAAAACGAACGAAAATAGACCAAACATGAAATGCCTATACAAACTCAAGGACCAAACATGTAATTTACTAACGAAATGGTTAACGGAAGTTAGAAAAAAACCTAAATTGGCCAAAAAAAAAAGTCGGGTACCTTAAATTGAGAAAAAAAAAGAATAGTACCTTTAATTGAAATTGGACATAAGATAAGTACCTTTTTATGCGATTTGCCCTTAAATCAAAGGTTTTGAAAGTTGGTCAAATTAAACAAGTATCTTTAAAAAACATTGATTGGTTTTTCTGGCCTAAAAAGAGTCAGTTAAATATAAATCTTTCTTACTGTAATATGAAATTAGCACATACAATTTTGTGAAGTAATTATGTGCCTTATATCCAGTTGTATTTGATGAATAAATGAATACCAGGAGCCTGGAGAGCAACATGTTCTCTGGAACCATTCCACCAGAACTTGGAAAACTTAAAAACTTAGTAAACCTGTAAGCCATTTGGTACTCTGTATATTTACAATAATTTTTCCTGGCTATGGTAATTGAGAAAATAGTTATCTATACGGGTTTATTATTATCAAACCGTAGGATGCTTCATGCAAATAATCTCTCTGGGGAGTTGCCAGTGGAGCTTAATAATCTCACCAACTTGACAGAACTGTATGCACACTCCACCCTTCTAGACTGATACTTTTAAAAGTTCCATTTGCAATACATTTTTTTTTCCTTTTCCTGGTTGTAATTACTATAAATTAGTTATCACTTCCCTTGCGCAGCCGGTTAAGTAGTAACAACTTTACTGGAAAAATTCCAAGCCTTGAAAGCTGGAAACGACTTCAGAAACTGTAAGTTTGTACTTGTATCGATATTTTAAAACATTTATCTGATAGTGAAAATCATCAGAGAGATGCAAGGAAGTGGGCTGGAAGGACCAATACCAGAAAGTGTTTCTCTGCTGAGCAATTTGATTGAATTGTAAATCACATAAATTCCCTCTCAGGATTTTGATTTCTCTTTATTCATGAACGAATACCAATCTCCATGTGTTTTTGTTCTGTATGCAGAAGAATTTCTGATTTAAATGGTGAAGGTTCACATTTTCCAAATCTAAGTAGCTTGAAAAACATGACAACTTTGTAAGTCATTGTATGATTTAGAAATGTAATTACCAGTTATTTATTCTTTTTTCATCTACAAGAACTATAATTGATGTTACAGGATGTTGAGAAGCTGTAATCTAAATGGGACGATTCCTGCTGATTATATATCACAAATGTCCAAATTGAAGTATCTGTAATAGTTCTTGTCTTCCAAATTTGGATCAGTACCTATTTCAAACCACTTTCGTTTGTGTTTATTACATTATTATTTGTTTAAACATCTTTCAAAAATATATCTATATAATTATACTTGAGCAGAGATCTCAGTTTCAACAATTTGAATGGAGATATACCAAATCTACAAGGGCTATCATCTCTAAAAAAAATGTAAGAAGTATATGATTTTACTTTTTCTCCCACGTGTTGTTTCAACTAAACTTCCAAATTATTATTTTTCTTAATTGAGATTTAGATCATCTATATTTTCAGTTGTTTTCTACTCTTAATTAAGTTTTTATTTATATCATATTTTTGTTACATTTAAATTGTATAAGTAAACGACTAATCGAAGAGACATAAATGGTAACAAATTGTATCGTAAAATGAGCAGGTATCTCACTGGTAACTCTTTAAACGGTATTATTCCTTACTGGATAGTAGATGGAACTGATATACGGTACTGAGTTTTTAAGCTTCATTTCATCATTTCGTTTATATGACATCTGACTTACTACTATATTTACAATATTTATCACCCAACCTCCACTTAATTGCTCTCCTAATACTTTGTCTATACTAGGACCGAAAACCTTTATTATTAGGATATAATTTTTCGTAATTGATCGATTGTATTATTAACACAGTTTCGTAGATCTATCCTACAACCATTTTAGTAAAGAAAGTGTACCTACATCTTGTGATAAATCATTGTAAGTTTCCAGCTTAATTTCAAATGCTCTTTTCCTATCCACATACACCTTGAAGTTAAAGTCTATAAACTCTTCGTTTACTAGGAACTTATTTAGGAGCTACACTGGTGGGAATGATTCGTAAGCTTTAATATACTCAGTTTTTGTTCTTTATAGTGTACGAAACTATTTTTCACGGATATGAATAAAAAAAAAAATTTCATGTGTTTTATTTGCAGAGACCTTGCAAAGTGTCTTGGCAACAATCCTTGCGACAAAGGCGAGCATTGAGCAACACTCTTTCCTGTGATGTTGCACTTCCTTTTTTCACATTAAAGATCTAATTCATATCATGTATCTATTTTGTTGGTTCAGATTATTATTCAGTTTATATTAACTGCGGCGGGCCAGAAGCTACTATTGGAAACAAGGTTTACAAAGCAGACCAGGATCCAGGGGGAGATACAAAATTTTTCCATGACCCTAATAGTTGGGGATTTAGTAGCACAGGAAGTCTAATGGATCTTAATAAAAACCAAACTATTAAATATACCTCAACTAATGTATCTATCCTCACTATGAACAACTCTGAACTTTACACCCAGGCTCGCCTCTCTCCGCTGTCTCTCACTTATTATGGTCGTTGCTTAGTAAATGGAAACTATACTGTGAGTCTACACTTTGCAGAAATTGTTTTCAGAGATAATCAATCATACAAGAGTCTGGGAAGACGTGCTTTCGATGTTTACATACAGGTTAGTTGGTGTTATTTTAAATTCCACTATGTTAGGAGGCGCAACTTGGATCAATTAGACTTTAACAGACTACCAGTTCCTTTCTGTTATTTTCTTTTGTCGTATATACCGGTAGATACCATAGATAACAAAAGTAACTCCCAATACCGTCTTCCACGGGTTATGGGTCCCAATACCGTCTTCCACGGTGTATGGGGGAGGTTAAGACGTAGACAGCCTTTACCACTACTTAAGGTAGAGAGGCTGCTTCCGGCTCTACCAAAGGTAGAAAAGGACCTCCGGCCTTGCAAGGGGTGAGGATCCAACTGTCTCCGACTAGATTTTTACATTAAATAGCCTAAGTATAACATAGTCAATGAGTAAATACACAGCATAACTCCTTCAGAGTTCTTGAAGACAAAGAGTCTTTGTAGGAATTTAACATGCATATAACAATTATAAGCATAAACACATCAAGCACGTATGGCGGAAGCAATTAGGATCAAATACATGTAATTAACTAACCGAAAAAATTAGAAACGTACCTTTTCCAATTCAAACGTAACGATAACCAAGAACCAAGAACCCTAATAAATTAGGTCAAGAATTTTCGACCTACACAAAGTAGTCGAACCCCAAGTAGCAAACTCAAAGTGTGTTTGCACTTCGATCAATGTATACACGTACTACTAGCGAATCAAGGATAATCCTTAGGAGTTAGGGTTTGTGAATTCGGTCGAACCATCACCAAGGGGAGAAGAGAAGAGTTTTAGGGTTGTTTGGAACTTCAAGGGATGAGAATAGGATGGATACATAGGATGTATTTGTACTATTCTTAACTTGGAGCTCAATCAAAAGTCCAAACCCTAACACCCCTTTATGTTCAGCAGATTATGGAGAAACCATAAGGTTTCTAGAACCTTAAAGCCTTTGTTTCCATATATTAGTATCTCATACATATTTAATGACCTTTATCTAAAACCTCGTTAAATACTAACGACCATTAAGTGTTTTATTCGTGATTCAAATAATTAAATATTACATTTAATATATTAATTATTTTTTCAATGATTCTCATACGTAAAGTGTACAATCCCGAAGTCTCAAGTTCGAATCCTGACATACACGCTATAAAATATAACCATAAACTAACATCTACCACTTGGTTATATCTTAAAACAGTATAGACATTTGGATAGCCTAGCTTTACACCCCAGATTTAAACCGAGTGTGGTTTCCCTGGTAAATCATTTTCATGATTCATCATTAATACTTATCCTTTTGCTTCTAATACTCATTAACTATGGATATGGATCAAGTCATTCCACAAGTTAATATTATGTTTCTCGTTATATCTGATTGAACAACATTACCAAATTATCTGAACGTATTCCAGACAGATTTGGGTATGGCCTTACAATCATCTTGTCAACCCTACGAGGGGCCCAAAGAGTATTATGCTTTGAAACGAATTCAAATGAGAAAATTCTCTTGACTACAAGACATAACTCATGAACTTTGCAACACTTCTGAAAATAGCCCTTATAACCACCTTTTACGGATAGCGTTATACTATTTTACACAAGTGCACTACATTCATAATAGTTATCTGGTATCTCAAGTCTGAGGATAAGTATACATGATTTACTTAATGACAGGATCCATAAAGTACAATCATGTTTAGTTGGGATTAGTCCTATATTCAATTCATTGAATATCATCTGAATTTGGCATGTCCTACGCATCAATATACTTTAAGTATATTCTACCAACACTCTCAGATTTGTCTTAATTCAATGACATTCCCACATCATTGATCAACAACAGACATTTAGAATAACATAAGCTATTCATGGATTAAACATGCAAATATAGGATATAATATTAAGAAAATGAAAAATAAACATAACCAATATTTAATTTTATTTAAATAATATTTGTTCAAAACATCCCTTATCCAAATACTAAATAGATTAATGCATGATAATACTAGTTAATAAATTATACCTCAAGTAATGACAATTCATACTTGTTGACAAGGCATAATTTCAATTAACTTTAATCTATTGGAATTTTGAGAATACTTATTCCAAGAATTCAACTAGTGAAGTTCTTGTATGTGTTCACTCAAATATCTTGATATTGCCACATACTATTTCATAAAGTATGTGACATCCTCAAACACCAATTTATGATATCTAAACTTTCAAACATTTTAAAGTTTAAACTATTCTTATCTTTTAATGTATAATGCAACTATGCTCTTAGTTGAGCACAACTAGTTCACATGGCCATCAACTAGGATGAAATCCTACCATGACTAGTATTGAGTGTCATCTCAACTAAACCAGCATCATTGTATTCAAACAATAATATGCCCTTTAAAATCTGTAAACTTCAATATCTACAGTCTAATGTTTGATGCCTTCTAAAACTTTCTAGTTTGTTGGCTATGACAATTACGCAACAATTTTTGTATTGCTCATCCATAGAATCTATAAAGAAACTCCAGGTTGAGGAATGTATTTCTATGTCAAACATACGCTATTAGAATATTCATTACACTAGTTATCTAATAACTTTATTATATATCAATATTGTCAAATCATCTTGTATTAAACATGATACAACAATACACAACATGATGTACATGATGAATCTTCAAGTCGGACTTCGATTTCATTCATGTTCTATCTTTTCAAAAGATGTGTATCTATTTTCCAAATGATATATCATGTTCCATTTGACCCATTAATTTTATACCGCACATGCTTAGTAATAATAAACATATATTCCAAAGTTCTATATCTTATTTTCTAAATCTTTCAAGTGAAGTTTTATTCTAAAATAAAACTTAACATTTAGTTTAGATGAAATGTTACTTCTCATATGTTATACAACATATAAGATTTTTAAGAAAATAAACATTATACTCCCACTAGCTTTCATGAATACTTAGGAATTATCTTATTTAAAATTATTAAATCAAAATTAGATTTAATTATTAAACATAAGAATCATCTCCTATATGCATGCATATATCCATTCATGGATTCTTGCAGTTTGTACATTTCCAAAGATTCTGTGAATTCATAAAACTCCTTTGTATTACTTACTTTCCTCGCAAAAGTAATCACACAAGAAAGAGTTTTGATATTCATTGTCAAATTTTCATGAAATTAAATATGACAATTATAATCTTTATATATATTTAACGTTCCAAGGAAAGAATATTCAATCACAGTTAACTGCTTAAGTGTGATTAATAGTCTTATCATATGCATTAAATATTTCCCTTCTCTTTGAAGAAACTCATTTTTATTAAGATAAACCAAGTTTCCAAAATTTGATTATTTTTATGGACAACATCTTAACATTCATAGTATGAATAATTTACCACGATTCAATATCTGGTAAGGCATCATTATGACTAACAGGTTTACCATAATCCTGTAACTCATATTTCTCAGCATATCAATAAGTTATCTTAGAATCCTTGCAGATCTATGAATGATTATTCCACCATCTTGAGGTCTATCATTTATATGTTTAGCCTCATCATGTTATTCACTATTGTGTTTTAGAAGATTATGTGTTTTATAATTTAATCTCTTTAAGATCTAAACAAAACTCTCACTTGCTTTTGTAATTTAAAGACTATCTATAAATACTTTAGCAAGTAGAACAACACTAAATTGTTCTATTTCGGATATTTACAAAACACATTGACAGTTCGTGAATCTTGTTCATTAAAAACCTACTCCATAAGCAGTTTTAACAGATCAGAACTTCAATATAAGACTTAATATAATTCATCACATTCCATACTAAAATGATGTCTTATTAATCTTCTAGGTTGGAGTCTTATCAAGTATAATCCATACTTAATTTTCTAAACTTTATAACTTTTAGAAGAAAAGAAAATATAGTTACCTTGAATCAAATAATATAACAAGAGTTTGATTCTTCTAATTGAATATACCATATACATACAGTATTTCATTAGAATTAATATTATAAGACAATCTAACAATATGTAAGATACACATATTCCTTTTAGGCTTTTCTATTTACCAACCAAGTCAAACTTAATGGTATAATATAATATTCAAGCCAATTGCATGCTTTATAACATAAGTACTTTTGATCAAGTCACTTCATGTCCATGTCTCAATAAGAAAACATAAACAATTATAATCTCATTATACGTTATAAGTCATTTACCAATGACTTTATGTCTTAATAAGAAGACATAATAAAATAACGTATCACTTTATATTATAAGTCTTGTAATAATTAAAAGACTTCATGTTTGTGACTTTACAAAGAAATACATAAACATCTATAATTTAAAGTAGTCATGAACACCACATCTTGGTTTCAATTAATTAATTTTCAAGTTAATATACTACTTCATTTATTTATGTCATTCAAAAATACATATATATTTAGGATGGTATAAAATCACTTTATTTATTTATGTCATTCCATGAAGTGTCCAACTTAAAAAACTGCAAAAGCATCTACGCTCGATCTCACGACAAGTGAAGATTTACCTTGAGATTACAATCTAGCTAAGATCTCACTTAACCTAAATTGTAACTTCAAGTGTTTCTATAATATGAATGACATAAGATATAAAATTAGTCTATGTTATAATCTTGACATATGTTTTAGACAAGACAATCTTATTAGAATGATAATCTCTTACCTCACGATTAAGAGAATCCATTAATCAAGTTTCTATGTGTTGTTCCTTTGCACACAATAAATACTTCTCCCACTTGTGCTTGGAACAACATCATGTAGCAAATAATCAACATGACATTCATTTGTTTATGTGAACAATATGATAGTGTCATAGATATATAAGCATTACAAGTAGATGTATGACCACTTAATTAACAAGGAAACGTTCATGACTATCCTTGAAAATATGAATGTCTACAATTCTGAACGTAATGTATTATTTCAAGAAAATATAGAAATAATTTAGGTTACTACCAAGATAATAAGGTTTGTAACTCCCACTAAATTAGACAACGTTACAATAGCCTTATTCAGTAACACAATACTCCCACTGGATTTGACAACTTTGCAAGTGTTTCATTAACCAATGAAAATAGCGTGCTATTACGTTGCTACTACTTTATAAGACCATTCGTAACAATTACTTAGGTACTAAAAGAGTGTTTCTACTTTGTAAATGATGGATCATCCATCAATTCCATTAAATTGAAAATTTGAGCATGCAATTTCTTTGAAAATAGGTCTACCATTCCAACCATTGTATGTAGTACCTTTAAATGGTGAAAACAAAACAACTATATTAAATATACTAGTTTTTCTTTTACCAATTTTGCGGTAATAACTCATAAAGTATCATACATATTTTCCAGTTAACCAAATGTCGTATTTGTTACAAAAGAATTCAATCACCAAATGAGGATAATGAAATCTCTTCGAAAAATAATATGTGCAATTTTCTTAACCATTAAAGTTTGCTATGAGTTATATTAGAATTTAGACAATTCTAACGTTCCTATTATACCTTTCTCAATCATGAAAAGGAATAGGATTGAGTCTCACTCTTCTTCCATGGAAAAGAGATTATGTTTGTCTTTGTAGTAAATTTCTTGATCAAACATGTGTTTGAAACAAAACTAGATGAATTTACCAAAGCCTAAACCACGTTTACGGTTTAACGTTGCGTTAATACACCCAAAAGAATTAACAAAATTCAATTTTAGTATTTTTGATAATTAGATCTTTAAGAAAATAAAATCCCCGTTGGTAAATATTCATATAGACCATAGTATTTTCTTAAAGCCAGGATCCAAATTGACATAATTCCACCACATCCGTTGATCTGCTAGTGATGAAAGTATTCAACAAGGTAATATGTCGAACAATAATGGGCAAACAATTTCCAATTCCTAGATCTTTATTGGATTTACATTTGGCATACAATATTGCAAATATAAACATGTTTCATCCCCATCTTATGCCTTGAGCCCAAGGTATCACTTACAACTCAATTAAGTTGTCCAATTTAGAAACTGTAAATTCACCCATGTACGTCTCACGTAGTCATGGTAATTTACCTTGCCTTTACAATCTAGAGAAGGTCTCACTTAGGCCAAATTGCAAATTCAAGTGTCCCTTATAATTAGATGGCATAAACTTAAATTTTATGGATAAAATTTTGATGTGTAATCAAAACATATGTATGAAGAAGCATGCAAACATCTTCATTACATAAAATTTAACAAAACAGTTTTTATAAGTTTTATTAAGATGAAATCATTGAAATCAATGAATTTTAATCCAGGCATGGAGAAACTTACCACTTTGCCTTAGGAATCTTTGTACATAGAATAGGTATAATTGGTAACTCCAAATATGACGCACAAAAGAGCGGAGAAGCGGGTCAGCGCGAAGCATATTAAAAACATTCTTCTTTAGAGTCGCAATTTAATGTGTACCCATCCTTATACCCCTCTTATAGTTTGTCATAATGGATGCGTCATTCTAGCTATTTAGTACAGTCGCAACCGTCTTTTAAAATTCACGACTTACATCTTCAAATCCAATTTCACCATTATTTAATCCGGTTAATAGTTTTCTTTTCATAAAAATACCCATTTGTTTTAAACATGTCATAACAATTTTAAACAAATAAGCAATTAACCACATAAATAATGTAAACATATAACGTAACAATTACAATATATTCAACTAAGGCTTTTACTTGTTTTCGAGCTAGGTACCAAGTGAGCCACATACATCGATGAATCGATTGCGTAAGCCATAGTTAAATATATACCACATAGCACGTAATTGATTTATTAGTAAACAATTAAGGTCTTCCCCAATTCAAGATTAATCAAAATAGACATGTTAATGTTCTTAACAATTAATCATATACTTAACAATTAATCATATCAATCATGAATCCATGATAAACATGCATGAGATCATCATGGATTCCACATAGCAATTATCATCCCAAGATATGTTCAATTATATCAAAACAAGTTCACATAATAACACACATAAAAGTTTACATGCGATCCTAATGTTTCTACAAGTTTTAATCAAAAATTAAAACTTAATTAAATAAAAAAATTAGGGTTTCGACCCATTATAAAATAAAATTAGGGTTTTTAATTTTAAAAACCCTAGAAACCTAAAACATGTAATAAACACTCAAATTTTCAATTTTTATGTGTTTCGGTAATTAAATACATAGTATTAATGGCTTGTGATGCCACTGTAGGAATTTAACATGCATATAACAACTATAAACATAAACACATCAAGCACGTATAGCGGAAGCAATTAGGATCAAATACATGTAATTAACTAACCGAATTTAAATAGAAACGTACCTTTGCCTATTCAAACCTAACGATAACTAAGAACCAATAACCCTAATAAATTAGGTTAAGAATTTTCGACCTACACAAAGTAGTCGAACCCCAAGTAGCAAACTCAAAGTGTGTTTGAACTTCGATCAATGTATACACGTACTACTAACGAATCGAGGATCAAAGCTAGCGTCAAGAATCACGAACAAAACACACGTATGTGTGTGTTAATTGGAATTCGACAATCCCTAGGAGTTAGGGTTTGTGAATTCAGTTGAACCATCACCAAGGGGAGAAGAGAAGAATTTTAGGGTTGTTTGGAACTTCAAGGGATGAGAATAGGAAGAATACATGGGATGTATTTATACTATTCTTAATTTGGAGCTCAAGCAAAAGTCCAAACCCTAACACCCCTTATGTTCGGCCGATTATGGAGAAACATAAGGTTTCTAGAACCTTAAAGCCTTTGTTTCCATATATTTGTATCCCATACATATTTAATGACCGTTATCTAAAACCTCGTTAAATACTAATGACCGTTAAGTGTTATATTTGTGATTCAAATAATTAAATATTACATTTAATATATTAATTATCTTTTCAATGATTCTCATACGTAAAGTGTACAATCCCGAAGTCTCAAGTTCGAATCCGGACATACACGTTATAAAATATAACCATAAACTAACAGTCTTCACTTTGGTGCTAATGCGGTTCAGCGACTGAAGTACAAGTTCCAAAGAAGATGTTTAGTTCAGTGACGTTTGACAATGCCTCACTAAACTATGATTGATCTCCTCATAACCCATGATACTGAGAAAAGAATCTCAAGTATCTAGAAGGTCAAAGTCGAAAAAACTACAAAAGAAAAAAGGGATAAATCAAGTCTTCATATGATACAACACCTTTATAGAGTTGGTAAAAGAATACAATAGTTGTCAAATGTGTTTCATAAAGAAGGGTATCCCTTACCTAAAGTAGAAGCATATAATGCACATCTTACCTAACCATTGAATGCTCAACAAGTGTTAGTAGAGGCCTTTAAAAACCCTAATTTTCTACTATAAAAATATGTTGATAGTGGAGGAAAATTCATCTCTTGCAATTAATATAAAACTCTTTTAAGATCATTTACTCCTCGATTGTCTCAAGTTTTCTTTTTACAACTTGAGTCAAGTTGGACATGTGTGAGCTATTGGATTTAATCAAATGGCTCAAATCAAAAGAAAATGGCTCACATCGCCCTAACTTGACTCAAGTTGTAAAAACAACTTGAGTCAATCCCAACCAACTCCTCAACAAAGATGAAACTCTTAAGTCTATAGCCCAAGAGTCAGTCACTGAACCAACTCCTCAACAATCTTCTCTAAAACCACCATCCCCCAAGACTCAGCAGATAAGAGAACTCTCAAACCATGTTCTCATCCTTTCAAATTTGGTTAAAAGATTTAAGGAAGAAAAATAATCTACTGAATAACAAGTTACAACCCTATAAGCCCAACCATCTTACCTAGAGCTGGCAAATCGTGTCTTAACAGGTCTTAACAGGTCCGGTGCGCGCGAATAACATAAGTTTCAAACATGAAAACAACTCGTTTAATACTTAGCTTTGGTGGTTTGAGTATGACAGATATACGTTTTATTTATCAAAAAAGTTAAATATTGAACCCTAAAATACTAAAAACAAATATTTTAAAAAATAAAAAAATTGCATAGTACATTTTTTTCTCTTAACAGGTACCCAATTTGCCAGCTCTAATCTTACCCTTCAGTCTCCCAGTTTTCCTCCTTACTAGTTTAGGCTCTCCAACATGAATTTGCCAAATTAGTAAGGAGTGAAGATTTCAGCTCCATGCTTCCTGCTGATCTTAAGAGTATGCCAGGTCAACTCAAGGAAGTCGCTGGTCAAGTGAATGAACTCTCTAAACACCAAAAAGGTCATGAGATGGAGCTTCCAACTGAGCTAGGACATCTCAGCCAGCATCAAAGATCTCAACATCCACATCTCTGACTTATCCAATTGAGTTGCCTCCTTTGAAGCCAAGCCAATGGAGATTCCAGCTTCCCTTCTTAAGCTCCCATCTTTAGTGTCCAAAGAAACTGAGCAAGTTTTTAGTATAAAGCTTTAAAAAACATTCCAACGTCCATTGAGAAGTCTATATTGCTCTTCAATGACTTCATGCTAGCATCACATCAGTTACTTTGATACCACGATTCTTTGGTGTTACTTCAGAAGGACCAGCTGTCTCTACTCATGATAAGGGGGAGAAAAACACCATGGAGATTGGCAAGCAACTCAAAATATCTAATTTGTTTCAAAGAAGACAACAACAACAACAACAACAAAAAGAGGTTGAGAAACTAAAAAACCTTCAGTATTTAAATGAAACCAGTTCCCAATTCATTGATCCTTAAGCTCAACCTCAATCTCAAAATGATTGGGAGAAATCCATCAAGGGAACAAACAAACGCAAGAAGCAATGACTGAAGCTCGGATTGAAGAAGCTGAAGATGAAGAGGAAAGTGAAGATGATTATGATGATGACAACACAAATCCAAGACATAGAGCAACAACATTTGTTGAGGAGTCAAATGTTAAGTGATGACGTATAGTCCGTATTCGGGTCACGAACCCGACCAATGACCGCTACTAACGAGCCTAGTACGACTGGGCTAACCCGATAACGGTTTGGGCTCACGAAGGCCCAAACTCAAAGTTATTTATGGCCTTGATATTGGATATCTCTTATTTATGGGATATGCATTAGCCAACCGACTTCGGCGGGATACGCCGAAGGTTGGGGAACACGAAACCAACAAGGATTTCGTGTATATATAAAGGGCATCTCAGCCCTCAGAAAAGGTATGATCTACAACCCTAACTCTCAACTAAAACCCTAAAACCGATTACTTACTCTCACGCCGGAGGATAATCATGGGAGACAATCCCAGGATAAGCCTAACGGTGTTTTCTGTTTACTTAGTGCGCAGGTCTCAAGCATCAAAGATCCAATTGATACAGGAACCGGAGTCCAAATAAGGAACGCCCAACTTTTGTATCAACAAGTGGCGCCATCCGTGGGACCCATCACTAAGAACTAGAATGACAAAGCAAGGAAACCTAAATCAGCGATAGCATGGTGACCAACAAGGGAAGAAGCAGCAGAGCGGATTGGCCTTTAAGCAAGCCTCTGGAACAACCAATGTAGCTAGAAACCAAGGGTCAGGCCTAGACCTGGTCTTCCCAGCAGTGGAACAACATACGGGGACAACCCATGCCGCCACGCTAACAACCAACGTAGAAGATCCACTGCGCAACCCTTTTACCACTCCCCTGCAGTTGGTACCAGAGAAGGACCTCACAAAAACACCAGGCGCACCTCTCCAGAACAGGAGTCCAGATATGGAAACAGACACCCTCGCGCTAGAAGGAGTCGCGCCTGAACTAGAGCCAAGTGACTTCGTGTCACAAAACTACGAAACCTTGGCTGCCCTCATCCAAGAGGAGGCAAAAAAGAGGTCAAGTCAGAACCTAAAAGCCCGACTAAACTTCGATACAGAGTATGAGGCATCCCCATCGCGTCATAAGAAGGAGAGGCGCGGGAAGGATAGCCGCCGGCCTCCAGTGTTTACCAGGATTGGGAGGAGAGTTGAGAATGATGAAGCACCTGACCTCCAACATCTGGAAGAACACGAAGAGGACGGGCGGCGTACCAATGTCCACGCTAGGCTTGGTAGCCGCAAGGTCCATGACAGACTGGGACGACGGCACTCCCCGAGCGGAAGCTCTTCAAATTCAGATTCTGAAGACAGTCGGCGCAAGCGCCAAAAGAGGGGAAACTCATCTTCTAGTGACTTCTCAGACGGTCAGCACAAGCGCCGACAAAGGGGAAGTTCGTTGTCTAGTGATTCCTCGGACAACGAGGACAGCGAAACTGGACACTGGAAGTCCAGGAGAAGATATCGCAACCAGGAAGAGGAAGATATGTCTCTTCCCTGGCACCGCCAAAAGGTGGATGCGTTCACTCGGCGCATCAACGATTTCTCAAAAAATAAGAGAAGGCGCATGCCTACTAATGTGAAAACCTACGATGGAACAGGTGATCCGGACGATCACCTAAAAATTTTCGAATCAGCTGCTACCATCGAAAATTGGCCACAACCTGTGTGGTGCCACATGTTCAATTCCACATTAGTGGGAAATGTGCGAAACTGGTTCAGTAAGCTTCCACGCAGAAGCATTGATGGCTTTGAAGAGTTGCGAAAGGCGTTT
This sequence comes from Chrysanthemum seticuspe, assembly GCA_019973895.1. Taxonomy (NCBI): domain Eukaryota; kingdom Viridiplantae; phylum Streptophyta; class Magnoliopsida; order Asterales; family Asteraceae; genus Chrysanthemum; species Chrysanthemum seticuspe. The sequence goes on along the minus strand of BPTQ01000009.1, from coordinate 216,187,910 downwards.
CGCCTGAATTTCACTCAAAGGAAGAAGTGCGCCAAAAACTCTGTCGAACTTGCCAGGGTAAAACAGCGCCAGGGGGAATCTAAAAGCGCTTATGTGGAGCGCTTCAAAGATGAGTGCATACATGTTAAGGCATGTCCTGAAGTACTGAAAATCTCAGGGTTCATGAACGGGATCAATAACCCAGAACTCATCAAAAGGCTGAATGACAAGATTCCCCAAACCTTTGATGAACTCATGAAACGCACAAGGTCCTTTATCCAAAGAGAAGCTGCCGCGGCAGACAGCAAGAAGGGCTACTCAAACTATAGATCACAAGAACAACCTCGGAGACAATCCATTGACCAGAGTAGCAACCGCAACAAGAACTATCGCGGCCAGGGGAGCGGACGAGATAATGACAGATATACCCCGCTAACCAAGACTCCAAAGGAGATATTCGCAACGGAAGGCGCAAATTTCCTGAGGCCCCCGCCAATGTGCACCCCAGAAGATCGGCGCGTAGGGAGCGGATACTGCGACTATCATGGACAGAGGGGCCACACCACCAACGAATGTGTCCAATTGCGCCAACTAATTGATAAATTAGTAAAAGAAGGCAGATTGGACCATTTGGTTAAAAACATCAAGGAAGGGAAAGATAAGCAAAAGACTGGCAACAAAAAAGAAGTACCCAAAGATAAGGCTGATACCATCTACATGATACAATCATGGCAGCGGATGACTAGACAGAAGATCAGCCAAAAGTTTTCCCGGGGAAGCGAGATCTCTTTCCCCACCTTGACTGCGGACAACGCAGTGGTAGAACCGCCCACCATTGAAATCAATGCAGGGGGTCACGATATCCACCGCATATATGTTGATGGAGGGGCATCTGCAGATATAATGTATGAACACTGTTTCAAACGACTGCGACCTGAGATACGAAGTCAGTTAAGCCCGCTCAGGACGTCGTTGACTTGTTTTACAGGAGAAAAGATATGGCCCATGGGGCAAATACGCCTACTAGTCAGTGTTGGCAATCAGGAACACTCCACGACAGCATGGATGACTTTTATGGTGATCAAATCCCCTTCGCCATACAATGGCATAATTGGAAGACCAGGGATTTCAGCCATACGCGCAGTACCGTCTACAGCACATGGGATGCTCAAGTTCCCTGTAGAAGGAGGCATTGTTACTCTCTATAATACCACTGTATCCCCTGGAGAATGTAACACAATTACATGTGAGACAGCACACATCCCAAAACAGCGCGCAATTAAAGTGCCAAACCTGAGGGTTGCAATTCATCCTGAATACCCAGAGCAAGAAATATCGATCGGGGGATCGCTATCTAATAACGGCAGGGCAGCTGTGTGCGCACTCCTGCAAAAGAACCTGGATATCTTCGCATGGGAACCAAGACACATGACCGGTGTACCACGCTCGATTACAGAACACAAGTTGAGAATCCGACAAGGATACTCCCCTATACGACAGAAGAAGCGCGGCCAGGCTCCAGAGCGCGCACAAGCAATTCTGGCAGAAGTACACAAACTTGTGGATGCAGGTATCATGCGAGAGGTCTACTACCATGACTGGCTTTTCAACCCAGTGATGGTCAAGAAGAGCGATGGTAGCTGGAGGATGTGCGTAGACTTCACAGATCTCAACAAGGCATGTCCACAAGACTGCTACCCGCTACCGGAGATAGACTGGAAGGTAGAATCTTTGTGTGGATACCCACTTAAGTGTTTCCTAGACGCGTACAAAGGATATCACCAAATCCATATGGCTAAGGAAGATGAGGAAAAAACGGCCTTCCATACAAGCCAAGGCGTTTATTGCTATACCAAGATGCCCTTTGGCTTAAAGAACGCATGTGCCACCTACCAGCGGTTGGTAGATCACGCATTTGAAGAACAGGTGGGCCAAAACCTAGAAGTTTATGTCGACGACCTTGTAATAAAAAGTCATACGGAAGATGAATTGGTGCGCGACATTGAGGAAACATTTAAGACACTAAAAAAGATCAACATGAAGCTAAATCCTAAGAAATGCACTTTTGGTGCTACAGAAGGCATGTTCCTCGGATATCCAATAGAGCCCGATGGCATCAAACCGTGTCCAGAAAAAACGAAGGATTTTATCCAACTTCCTTCACCACGCACGTTGAAAGAAGTTCAATCACTAAACGGAAAACTAGCCGGTTTGAATAGATTCTTGTCCAAATCGGCAGACAAGTCACTCCCTCTCTTCAAAACACTCAAGAAGTGCACAAAAAGGGAGATTTTTGCTGGACTATGGAAGCAGAAGAAGCTTTCATACAACTTAAACAACACTTAGCAGCACTCCCCGCGCTAGTTGCGCCTCGACCAGGGAAAGAATTAATCATGTATTTGTCTGCGACCCAAGGGGCAGTTAGCGTGGTGCTACTAACAGACAGGGATTCAGTGTAAACACCAGTGTACTTTGTAAGCAAAGCACTCAAGAAAACGGAAATTAACTACAGCGCAATGGAAAAGTTGGTCCTAGCACTAGTATTCGCCGCCAAACGGCTACGCAGGTACTTCCAGGCGCACCCAATAGCGGTGATTACAGACCAACCTATCAAGCAAATAATCTCCAAACCAGACACGTCGGGACGACTACAGAAGTGGAGTGTGTTGCTAGGTGAGCACAATATTTCCTATAGACCACGTACTGCGGTCAAGGGGCAGATACTAGCGGACTTCATTATTGAAAAACTGAAGACTAAGGACGCACCTTCACAAAGCAAGGTGGAACTACAAGAACCATGGATCTTGTTCACGGACGGATCTTCATGCGTGGACGGATCAGGCGCAGGCCTTATCCTCACGAGTCTAGAGGGAACGGAATTCACCTACGCACTGCATTTTGAATTCACAGCCACGAACAACGAGGCCGAGTATGAAGCTCTGATTGTTGGATTACGCATTGCAGCTCGAATGGGCATCCGAAACCTAGAAGCAAATGTGGATTCCCGCCTAGTAGCCAACCATGTGTTGAGCGAGTATGTGGCTAAAGAGGAAAACATGATCCAATACTTCGACAAGACCGAGTCACTAGTCCAGAGTTTCGACTGGTTTACCATCAAGCAAGTTCCTAGGGGGAAAATAGAAAGGCGGATGCACTAAGCAAGATTGCATCCACAAGCTTTGCGCACCTGTCAAAACAAGTGTTGGTAGAAACGCTGAAGAGCAAGTCCATCTCAGAGATGGAAATATTCACGGTCATAGAGGAGCAAGGTCCTACATGGATAACTCCCATAATCAGCAATGGCGTTTTGCCCCAGGAGCAGAAGGATGCCCGAAGGGTACGGCGCACATCACAGAGGTTTGAACTTCGGGACGGTATCCTATATCGACGCTCCTTTCTACAACCATGGCTTCGATGTGTCGGACCCCTGCAAGCAGATTATGTACTTCGAGAAATCCATGCCGGTTCATGTAGTATGCACTCAGCACCACGGTCCATTGTGGCGCGCGCTTTACGGTCAGGATACTACTGGCCTACAATACATCGGGATGTGCGAGATTTAATAAGAAAGTGTGACGACTGCCAAGTTCACAGACCCATCCCACGCCAACCACAACAGGAGCTAACACCTATTATGTTGCCATGGCCATTCTATAAATGGGATATCGACATTGCAGGACCCTTTCCTGTTGCAGCAGGAGGCTTGAAATTCCTCATAGTAGCTATAGACTATTTCACCAAGTGGATTGAAGCAAAGCAGTTGTGACAATCACAGGAAATCAGGTAAAACGGTTTGTTTGGGAAAATATTGTATGCCGTTTCGGATTACCTGGGGAAATCATCTCAGATAATGGAAAACAATTCTGTGACAACCCTTTCAAGGAATGGTGCGAGAAACTGAATATTGTACAACACTTCTCGTCAGTTAAACACCCACAAACCAATGGTTTGGTCGATCGTGCAAACCGTAGTCTAGGTGAAGGAATTAAAGCACGCTTAGACAAACACAAAGGAAGGTGGGTGGAAGAATTATCGCATGTCTTGTGGGCGCACCGCACTTCAATCAAAATTAGCACGGGAGACACTCCCTTTTCTCTTGTCTATGGGACAGAAGCCGTCATACCTGCCGAAATAGGGATGCCAACTATTCGCACTGCTGAAGTTAATGTTACAACCAATGACGAGGAAAGGCGTATTGACTTGGACCTGTTGGAAGAAAGGCGCGAGCGCGCAGCGATATGTGAGGCAAGAGCTAAGTCAAAAATGAAGGGATACTACGATGCTAAAGTTCGAAGCGTCTCATTCAGACCAGGCGACTTCGTATATCGCGCCAATGATGCGAGCCACGCAGAAGACACAGGAAAAATTGGACCGAAGTGGGAAGGACCGTATGAGGTTATTGAAGCATTAGGAAAAGGCGCGTACAAGCTGCGTGACATGGATGGCCGTGAGCTACCACGCACATGGAACATCTGCAATCTCAAACGATGCTATCTCTAGGAACGGCTACGGCCCAACGCACAGACATTCCCGCACCTTAGTATAGTGCTCAATAAATATCCGTGTATTTACATTTTGCTTTACTTAGGCAAATGTTTTTCTTTTTCTTTTACAAAAACTTGCAAGTATTAATAAAATGTCGTGGTTTCTAGCTAACTCCGCGACACATTTTCATTATGTTATTTACGTAATATTTATGACTCAACATTGTTGCTATATTATATTTTGCCTACATGGCGTGCATGCACCTACTACAACCCACGATGGTGTAAAGGATGAGTAAACCTACTAAACAACTCGTTGAGTAAGAGGGTTGCAAACCCATCAACATTGGATCATGCATCCTTGTTAAACACCTTTTTTCAAGACGTTGGAATAAGTTCAAATGCGCATTCCACGACGGATGCGCAACAATGCATACTATGCGCGTTTAACAAAACCAGGAATCAAGACTCTTGGCTCCTTACTATGATATTTACAGTACGCTGCATATCACACCATACACGATTATGTTAAAAATACTTAGACATTATATTGTAAGTAGGATTGATCATACATGATTATGAAATCCACATATTATTCGCGCTTGTGTAACAGTTTGAGTCTTAGACAACAAGTACGTTTTTATACAAAGGCGGATAACTAAGTACAAACATTCAACAAAAGGAATATTTCATTAAGGACCATGAGTTCTTACAAAATGATATTTACAACGAAGATATAACCTACATGCTATTACAACGCCTAAGAGATGAGCCCTCCACATGGCTTGCAGCATCCCCCGCCTCCTTTAGCTTCTTCAACAAATCAGAGTCTTGGCGGGATACCGTGGCAACACTAACAGGTACCCCGTCAGACCTAGGAAGATGCGCGGCGCCAATACCACACAAAATGGCCTTTCCTTTAACACCTTTCTTCTTAGAAAGTCTCATAGCATGAGCTTCCAAGGATTCCTTCAAAGGGACTTCCTTCTCCAATGCAAAAGGGTTCAAGATATCGCGGGGGCGAGCAAAAACAGGCACCTGCAGCTGGGACTCATCAGGCTTCAAATAATAATCGGGCAGCGCCTCTGCATTCTCAGCACGATGGCGGGCCAAGGTTAGTCCCTCCATAATTACCCCTATGGGATAATCCTGGTCGCGCTCCAACTGCGCAATTAGAGGAAGCTCCAGCAGCTTCATCTTCCCCATGGCAGCGACCAGGTCATCATACGCGTGCTCATTATAACCAGGCACCTTATCAACAGGAACCTTCAATAGACCACCCTCTTGAAGCTCCTATATCGCTTCTGCCTTGCCACGCGCCAACGCGCACTGCACAACCCCCCCCCCCCAAACGCGTCTACCACCTCTTGAGACTCTAAGGTACTGAGGGCAGCAAGGCGCAGACCATGGCCGATGAGCCACATGCGCTCAGCAATAGAAGACATGAGCTGGGGATACAACTCTTCGTCATACTCAATGCTGAGCTTTCGCAACCTCATTTCCTGCCCCTTCAACATCCCATCTACAGCTTCACGGAACTCTGACAGCCGAGAGAAGTTCTCTTCTTTTCCGTTTTCCAAATATTTCAAAGCCCAGAGGCACGAAGCCTTATAATCCGCTGACGCATCACGCTCTTGGCTTATTTGGATCAGCAGTGACATTTTTTCCTCGGCAAGCTTTTGGGAATGAAAGCTCGCCGCCTCTACTTCGGCATGGGCACTAGCCAAACGGGCCTCCAGCAACGCAATTTGTTCATCCTTCTGTGCGCCCTGGCTACTTTCACCAACACACCTCGCCTTCAGCTGCGCGACCAATGCAGCCTAGTGCGCAGCAGCAGAAGCAAGCTCCTCCACTAGCTGGTACATGGGCACGTCCCCAGATACCAACGGTTCGGCACCTTGGTCCTTTGAATCCTGAGGGTCAGCATGCGCGGTACTTGTCTTAGGCGGTGACTCCCCAGATTTCTCATACGTTAACCCAATAGCTTCAATACTGCACGCAAAGAGACGTAAATTAATAACGTGACCAAAAAGTAAGATACGTACTTTGGCAATAACACTTACTTGGGTGGAGCAGTCTCTTTTGAGTGAGAGGACGCAGCTTCGCTTGATGATGACTCCACGTCAAGAACGACAGGAAGCTTCTTCCTGGATGAACTTGCGCCGTCGCTGCCAAGCGCTCTCTTGCGCTTCAAACTTTGGCTTGCCTCCTCCTCTTCTTCCATGCTTTCCGCCACATCTATGTGTGACGGCTCCACTAACGGGGAAGGTACCCTGGGGCTAGGCACGCTTTGTAGAGGGGTCGCCTCCAGCGCGACGGAAGAACTACCCCTCGTCTCTCTTAACTCCATTTCTAGGGTACGCCCCGCTGTAGCTTCCAGAATGGGCTCTTCCCCCTCTCTCAATGGGCGCGCCCCTACAGTCACCTGGCGCGGCTTTGCCAACTGTACAACTCTGAATAGATCCATCTCTGCACAACAAAAAACAAACAACAAACAAGTTACAAAAAGTACAAAGATGAAAAGAAAACCTCACGTTAATAAAGCAAAGGAATGCGAAAGGACGAGCACCCACCCTGGCCATCTGCGTCTAAAAAGATTGGCACCTCATCAGGTCTACCAAAGTAGTTACGATTGATGCCCATATGCACCAAAAATTCCTCAGGGTAGGAACTGATGGGAATACGGTTGGTGTTTATTGTATCCGCATCCTTAGTGTTGTATGTTCCAGGGAGGGGGCGCTCATCCTTTGGCAGTGAACCCTGGGTATAGAAGTCGAAGTCCCAGGGGAATAACGCCTTATCCACCCAGAAAAAATTTTCCCTCCAGTTCCTAAGCGCGTCCAGTTTATCAGTGTAACATTGTAGCCTCTCTGTGCGCTTAGCAAACGAAACCCACCCGTTTGACCACGTTGTGTGGTAAAACGCGCGGAACAGGTATATAGTGGGGTTAATTGCCAATAAACGGCAATTAACCTCGAAGTTTGTTATTTTTGCCGCACCTATACAGTGCAGCTGGGATATGTGCAGACGATAGTAGTTTAATACATCGCACAGAAATAAGGATATGGGCACACGTTGATTCGCAAATTCGAAAAAATGCGTGTATACCCCTACCTTCCCTTCGTGGAAATCCGCTATTGACGCATGCGAGTCCGGGACTACCGGATGCAGCGCGAGTGGGATATAATAATCCGAGGTGAACTCACGAAGTTCATCATCGGACATATCAGAGACAAAGTTAGTTAATCCACGGACCATGATATAGTTTTTAAAATGCGCACACGCGGTTACCTTTGGAATATTAAGGTTTTCTTGGTTGCAAGTTTGGAGCTTTTTTAACAATGGCGGAAATGTTTTTACTGTGGTAATCACAGTAATGGGAGGCGGTAGTTTATATAAGTTTTCACATCCACGCGATGATCGACACGTGGACTCCACTATCTCTGATTGTGTGGATAGGATCTGTTGACATGACATATTTTCAGTTACTTTCCCACGATTTACGAGGTGTGCATTTGAAATATTTGGACTAGATTCATTGTGTATTCTTCAAGACGGGAGACATTTTAGCTTATCCGCTACGCTTCAACAAATTTATGGTATACAGCTATTAGTCTAGCATCCGCAAGTAGTCCCTGCACATACTAGACTGGGGGGACATGATGACGTATAGTCCGTATTCGGGTCACGAACCCGACCAAGGACCGCTACTAACGAGCCCAGTACGACTGGGCTAACCCTATAACGGTTTGGGCTCACGAAGGCCCAAACCCAAAGTTATTTATGGCCTTGATATTGGATATCTCTTATTTATGGGATATGCATTAGCCAACCGACTTCGGCGGGATACGCCGAAGGTTGGGGAACACGAAACCAACAAGGATTTCGTGTATATATAAAGGGCATCTCAGCCCTCAGAAAAGGTATGATCTACAACCGTAACTCTCAACTAAAACCCTAAAACCGATTACTTACTCTCATGCCGGAGGATAATCGTGGGAGACAATCCCACGATAAGCCTAACGGTGTTTTCTATTTACTAAGTGAGCAGGTCTCAAGCATCAAAGATCCAATTGATACGGGAACCGGAGTCCAAATAAGGAACGCCCAACTTTTGTATCAACATTAAGCTCATAAAGAGACTATCATTTAAAATTAAAAACAACAGTAGGAGGAGCAGAGGAAGCTTTAGGTACTAGCAATCAAAGCTAAAAATCTTAAACAAAATGTTGAATTGATCAAAATTCTTAACCTCAACCTCGTCTAGTCCTACATGCAATAGGATGGCACACTATGACAAGTACTATAACATGGTCCTAAACCGAAGAGGCCCTAGAAATATCAAACGTGGTCATTTTCACAAAGAAAGGTCCAGATAGAGTGAGGACATACAGAGAAGACTCCCATGTTGAAACAATCTATGAGTTTAAGACCACTGACCTTCATGTGCAATAGTGGAAAGAACTATTGGATTTATGTGGGAAGAAGAATGCATCGCTTGGGATTCTATTGGCTATGTAATGAAAAAAAGGTTGAAAGAAGTGAAAGAACTAGAAGTTTCAGTGAACATTCACTCGAGGGTACCTCTAGAAGATTAAGACCCCATCCATGAGTTGAACAAGATTTATAGGAAGAGGAAGAGGGATGTTGATCAACTTGAAGAGTTTTTCAGGTCAACCAAACACTCCAAAGGCCAAGTTGTCTATGAAGATCATCCATCTGGAAATGTGCTGAATGAACCTATACTTGGGATGATCCTTTTAAACACACCACAAATATAAGACTTCCTCAACATTAATGAACTCCCCATCATGGACAATGAAAGGCTATATGGAATCTAGGGCATATCTTATAGAATTTATCAAGGCCCTAGCTTAACTGACTTCGCAAGAACTTTTAACTCACTTTTGCTTGCTGAAGCTTAAATAATAAATCAAACCCCCCCTCAAGCAAATCAGAATCCTACCATCCCTAAAGAAATAAATAGTTGTAGTCATTTAATAATTTTGTTTACTTGTAATCTATGAATGAATATCAAATGAACTTTCGTTTATCTATTTTACTGCTTTATTTATTTTTATCAATAAGTAGGAAGAAGTTGTTAGCTCACTTACGTCTGATTAGCTTAGGCTATTTATATATCCTATTAGGGGATATTTTTAGCCATTTCAGCGTCCATCAGTCTCTAAATAGACTTGAACATAAAATAGCCTAAGTATAGCATAGTCGTTGAGTAAATACTCAACATGACCCCTTCTGAGTTCTTGAAGACTAAGAGTCTTCACTTTAGTGTCGATCGGTTCAACAACTGAAGTACAAGTTCTAAAGAAGGTGTTCAGGTTTAGTGAGGTTTGACAATGCCACAAAACGATGATTGATCTCCTCAAAACCCAAGATACTGAGAGAAGAATCTCAAGTATCTAAAAGGTCAAATGTTTGAAAAATGCAAAAGCAAAAAGGGGTAAATAAAATCTTTATAGGCTTCAACATCTTTTGAGAGTTGGTAAAAATGTGTAAAAGTTGTCAAAATTGTTCCTAACGAAGAGTATATCCCGTACCCAAAGTAGAAGCATTTAATGCACATCTAACCTAACCATTAGATGAACAACACATGTAAAGTAGAAGCCTTTGGAAACCCTAATCCCTTGCTATAAAGAGAATGCTTGTAGTGGAGTTAATGTCGCCTCTTGCAATTAATGTGAAAACATATTCAAGAGAATTTACTCATCGAATTGAACTTACACCGCTGAATTTTTTAGTAAGTATAAGTTCAAACTTAAACCACAACTTAGGTTTTATGTTTAAGTTAGAGAGGATATCACCCCAGTTTTGGTTCAGCTAAGACTGTTATTCCGCAGATAATCTTTGTTAAATTCTTTGATTCAATTTGAATAAGAATTTTAACAGTTGAAAACATATTGTTAAAATTGTTTATTGCTTGTTCTTCATAGACCGTTTAGAACACACATCAGTTAACATGAAAAATGACCATATAACTTAGTTATTAGGTTATAATCACTTTAAAGGCAACAACACAAACTTTCGTTAAACGCTCTTGGATTTGATGAATATGAGACACCCCTCTCAAGGATGCAAAAAACTTGTCTAATTTTATTTTGTTTTCTTTCCAGGGTGTAAATGTATTAAAGAATTTTGATATCAGGCATAACGCAAGCGGGGTTGATAAGGCGGTGGAAATACCTATAACAAAAGTTAGGGTAACTAATAAAACATTGGAAATTCGCCTCCAATATGCTGGGAAGGGTACAACAGCGGTTCCAGTTAAAGGAGTGTATGGACCTCTAATATCTGCCATTTCAATCGAGTCGGGTATGTATACTATTTGTTTGTGACTTAATAGAGAAAATGACTGAAAATATTAAGTAAAAAACTGAGTGTGTCTGCATTAAGTCATCTCGTAATTAAACATAACTTAATAAATGATTTTAATAAATAAGCCCTAAGTGACATATATATCCTTTTTTAATTTTGTTAGAATTCAAGCCTCCAATTCATCACAAAAGAAGTATATTCATAGTCCTTGGACCGGTGGTTGCGGCATTGTGCCTGCTTCTCATAGTAGTTGGTATTGCATGGCAAAGGGGTTATCTAGGGGATCGAATATCAAGGGAAGAAGGTGTGTGATTACTACTTGGTAATAAATTTGTATTTCTCATAGACGTTGGCATTTTTCTTGTTAATGGTCTTACTAAGATTAGAGCTTGCAACACCTAAACCATATTAAAGAGATAAATACTCAGTTGACAAAGTAAACTATGTGTCTTTACAGAACTAAGAGGACTGGATCTGCAGACTGGTGTATTTACATACAGACAAATCAAAGCCGCCACTGATAACTTTTCTGTGTCCAATAAACTTGGTGAGGGTGGTTTTGGATCCGTCTACAAGGTGAATCTGTTAATACTTTGATTTCTTTGTTGGCATATGAAAGTAAGTTTCAAACAAAATGTGGAGAACTCAATGTATTTGTAATTTATAAATTTTAGGGTACACTACTAGATGGAACTCTTATTGCTGTGAAGCAACTCTCTTCTAAATCAAAGCAGGGAAATCGTGAATTTGTGAACGAAATAGGGATGATAGCTGGCATACAACACCCTAATATTGTGAGGCTACATGGTTGTTGTGTAGAACGCAACCACCTACTGCTTATTTACGAGTACATGGAGAATAATTCTCTAGCACATGCTCTTTTCGGTATAATCTTTATTCGCCCATAATAATTTTAAAGTTCCATTTTTTATGTTATACTTTTTGCTAGCTGTCTAATATACTGCTGTAAACGATTGAAACTATAGTCCTGACATGGACACATACGTGTCTTACTATCTTTAGTTGGCACAATTTTCAAAAAATAAAGTGTTACATATTACATGGGACATTCTAAAATGAAACAGGTAATACAATCTGGCTTAATACTCTATTTTTTTATGTGTATTTTTCAAGAGCTAATGATCTTTGCTCGTATAAATTGCAATCTTAAGTAAAGAATAGCAAATATACATAGAAATTGGATATACTAAATCATATTGTTATATAGAACAAAACAAAGCTTTCTCAATTATGATTTCTTTTACTAATTGAATCTCAGAGAATAATGACTCTAACATGGAAATTGATTGGGCTACAAGACAACGAATCTGTGTTGGCATTGCAAAAGCCTTGGCCTTCCTCCATGAAGAGTCAGTGCTTAAAATGGTTCATAGGGACATCAAAGCTACAAATGTACTATTGGATACAAACCTTACTCCAAAGATCTCAGACTTTGGTTTGGCTAAGCTCGATGAAGAAGAAAACACCCACATTACCACTAGAGTTGCAGGAACTATGTGAGAAATATTCTTGTTGATCTTTTTGTAGTAAGGATCGATCTCTTTTACTTTCAACATTCATTTTGATTTTGGTCCTGCAGAGGGTACATGGCACCAGAATATGCATTATGGGGCTTCTTAACCTACAAAGCAGATGTATACAGTTTTGGGGTTCTAGCACTAGAAATCGTTGCTGGAAAGAGTAATATAAAATATCAACCAAGTGAAGATTACTTTTGTCTTCTTGATTGTGTATAAATTCTTTTACATAAACTAGACTATTTCATCCTTCATCTTTAGAACTTAATGACAAGGCTTTAAGATAAATATATTTGTTTTTTTAAGGCGGCTTTTATGGAACAAAAGGGGAGTTTGATTGATTTGGTGGATCCAAGGTTGGGTTCTAATGTCAACAAAAAAGAGGCAGTGCTAATGATGAAAATTGCTCTACTATGCACCAATCAATCACCCGCTCTTAGGCCAACCATGTCAGAAGTAGTGAGTATGCTCGAGGGTCGTACCAAAATGAAGGAACTTGATAATGAGTTGAGGTTTCAACCACTCAGAGGGAAACTTGAAGATATGCATTTCCATGAGTCCGATTATCAACTGAAGAATTCTGATTTACCTACGTCTTCTAGCTCGCACGACCTCTATCCCAAGAGTGAAATATCTGAAGAATTATTCTGAGATATATGTGAAAAAACAAAAATGTTTATATATCCGGTTAATGATTGGAGAGGTCATTATACTTTGTGATTTATTCACACAGATCATTGTACTATTTACATGCGTAGAGGGTGTTTTTATAGTTTAAAGACATATTTAGTTAAGAACCCTCTCACTCTATATAAGAAACAATGTATATGATGACATGAAACACTAAATATCATGTCAATTCTATATATGTCACCATCTAAATAAGGTCACGTCATCTCGACCTCATGACCAAGATATTCACAAGAAGTTATTCACCGAATCACACTCGCTGCAAACCATATATCATACTCTACGAACAAAAATTACACCCAAACCTTATGAATTCTATCGAAACTAATCCTCTTCAAACAAATCTCGAAAACTCACCATCCACATAAATAAGTGAGACAAAAAAAGCCTAATTATCATAAGAATATCAATCAACACATAAAGAAAGGACCAAAAAACCCTAATTATCATAAGAATATCAATCAAAACATAAAGAAAGTCCACGTGAATCCCTAATTTTTCTGATGAATTAAAAAAAAGGTGAATTCCTTAAGTTTCGTCTAAGCATGGTAATCTTCATTTGGTTTAAGTAATTTCAAGGTTCCTTTGTGTAAGCATCAATGATTTTGAATTCATGGAAAATGAATGCATGGACTTTTATCCATCAGCGAATTCTATTTTCAACGATTTTTAAAATGATTTAGTAACCATAGCCAAGTCACAGTAAAATTCGTGGATTGCATTAGATTATCAACCGCAAATACTTATAATAATACCTTGAAGTGAGGTTGGGATGGTGTGTTTGGGTAATGAAAGACCGATTGTTTGATTAATTGCCTAAATGAGAATAATTTTGTACATCTTAGCCAACGTTTTTCCCATCATTTTTAAACTTTTATCATGAATATGTATGTAAGAAACTTTTTCAGTTTTAATGATGCAAGCATGACACATCTTATGTAATTTGAAGTCTTAGGTAAAAATTTTCCTAACAAATAGAAAAGTACTAAAAGGGGACAAAATCTTTTTTTTATGTCCCCATCATGGTCATTTTTAAAGCCAATTTCAAAATGGTCATGAGCAACTGCACAACTCCGCAACTCCGCAACTCCACCCAAAACTCGACACATGTCCAACTCCGCAACTACTCAACTCCGCAACTCCACCCAAAACTTGACACGTGTCCAATTTTTTATAATAAAAATATGTGTGATTTGATGTTTTGTCCTATTATTAAAATAGTAAATGTCTAAAATACCCATAGCTTTTATAATAAAATATTATCTCTTTCTTTTACACTTATCTACTCCACATTAATCTTCATCATCGTCATTTTTGTTTTCCAGATTCTGGCGCTATATTCCGGCCAAATTTTTTTTCTTCCGAATTTCATGAGATTGTTACGTAAATAAATTGTAAATCGGATTAAATTGGACAAGCAAAAATAACAATACATATATGGAATAAAACTGAGATTATGTACTGTTCCAAAATTTATAAGTAGAAATATCAAGTCTTTGGTATCACAAATCACATAGTCACTGGAATAAAACTGAGATTTTGTATAGTTCCAAGATGATGGTGCCGATGAAACGGCGACCATGATGATGATCGGAGATGGAACGGTTAAGTGGAGATGGTGATAAATATGAGAAACTTAATTCCGATCGATCAAAAGAGAAGACAATCCATGGATTTGAGTTTTGAATCAAGTTGAGCTAGTGAGAGAGATTATTATTGTTCGTCTTTTTGCCTTTGTTTGAATCATATATATAGTTAAGAAAAAAACATACGCATGATGGCTACTTGAAAAGAGAATAATTTTTATTTCTCTCACACACAAAGAAATGAGGGCCTTATCTTGCTAAGTTTCCATGTACATGCGCAGTAGGTGTAAGATATAACTTTTCACATACACATCAAACCATAACACAAGGTGGCGAATAAGATGGAATTCTAGAGAGAGAAAGTTAGAGGTTTAGGGAACTTAGTGAGAGAAAGTGAAAGATATTATTATGAGCTCCAACTCTCTACCTTGGAAGGTAGAGAGTATTTATAGTCTTACATAATTCGCCACACTACGGGCTGTGGATC
>BPTQ01000009.1:216071144-216172713 GCA_019973895.1 Chrysanthemum seticuspe | reverse complement strand
AAAAATGAAGGACAAGTCGCTAGGAAGATAAATGACTATTTCCGAAGAGTTTTTCCGACCTGTTTATAAGAAACCCAGAAAAATGCATTGTTTGACATGTTGTTGACCAAGATGATATACCATATGACCATTTTAGACCTCATGAATCTGTCCTTCTCACCACAAAAATATGCATAACAAGAATGATATGACTATGTTCTTAACAGGACTGATATGACCAAAGAAAAGGACAAATACATTGTTAAAACCAGTTTTCACCACAGTTATAGAAGAAAAATATATCCGACCATAAACATATTTCACCACAGTTATAAAAAATTATTTCACCACAGTTTTCACAACAGTTTTGACCATCAAGAAATACCAATACAGTTAATGATGTAAAAACAATTAACACGAATAAATCATCAAAACACAACAACCTTGGCTCTGGTACCAATTGTTAGGATCCAAATATTATTGTGTTTGATGATTCGGGTGGTCTTGGGAGATCAAAATACATGTTTACCATTTTAGAGAGAGAAAGTAGAGAGAGAGAGGTGTTCTTGCTAGAGGTTTACACAAATGAAAGATTAGATTCAAATGAAAAGAAGCACCACCCCTTCCATGGATGGAAGGGGTATTTATAGTTACAAGAAATACGACCTCCTATCGGCCTGTGGATCAGGTATACAGTGGGTAAAGACCCGTCCTTCCCCCACGGTGTTGCACTAAGCTATACTACGCTACAAACTAATAAATAAACTACTAAATAACGTAAATAACGATATGTCTACGAGCTAACTTATGCTAGATAATATTAGGGGTGACCGACTCTTCACTATGGAATTTTCTAATTCCTAACAGAGACCTTAGGTGAGACTTGATATCTTGCACATAAACAGACAGCAAACATGATATCAGGCCTAGATGCAGTTAAGTACATAAGACATCCAATTATAGATCTGTACAGCTTGACTTCAACAGGTTGATCATCTTCATCCTTGCCCAATGAGTTGATAGATTTAATGGATGTGGTGACCGGCTTCATAGCATCAAAGTTAAACTTCTTAAGAATTTCAGTGACATACTTGTCTTGACTAATGAAAATTCCAGCCTCTGATTGTTTAACTTGAAGCCCCAAAAAGAAAGTTAATTCACCCATAGAACTCATTTGAAATTCTTGTTGCATCAGCTGCTCAAATTCTTTCACCATAGACTGTTTTGTAGCTCCAAAGATGATATCATCTACATAGACTTGAACAAGCATGATATCTTTCTTGTCTCTCTTGATAAACAAAGTCTTATCAATTGCTCCTCTCCTGTAACCATGTTGCAATAAGAAAGTGGAGAGTCTCTCATACCAAGCTCTAGGTGCTTGATGAAGGCCATACAGAGCCTTAACAACTTTGTAAACTTTGTTTGGATGGGCAGGATCCTCAAAACCAGGAGGTTGTTTGACATAGACCTCCTCTGTAATTGTGCCATAAAGAAAGGCACTTTTGACATCCATTTGATAAACCAGAAATCCCATATATGATGCAAAATCAAGAAATATTCGAATGGCTTCAACCTTGCTACAGGAGTAAATACTTCATCATAATCTACTCCTTCTTCTTGTCTATATCCTTGTGCTACTAGCCTTGCTTTGTTCTTGATGACATTCCCTCTTTCATCTCTCTTAACTCTGAAAACCCATCTTGTACCAATGACTTTCTTTCCATCTGGTAGATCACATAGTACCCAAACTTCTTGAAGTTTGAATTGAAGAAGTTCTTCTTGCATGGCTTCAACCCAACTCTCTTTTGTTAATGCTTGAGCTAATTCTTGGGTTCTTCTTGAGAGATAAAACAGGTGAACAAACACGTTTGTTGATCCTTATGATTCATCATGTTTTGTTTATACACAAAGCTAAGTAAAGCATTATGTGGCTTAGAGAAGCCTTTAGCCTTGGTTCTTGTGAGCACCCCTAATTTAGAAGGTCCAATGATTTGACCAGTGGGATGGTCTTTATAAACTCTGAATGTAGGAGTCTGTGGAACTTGAAAATCATCATCCAAATTTGTGAAATCAGCTCCTTCATTGGAATTTAAGAAAATACCTTCATCTTCAAACTCATCATCAGTGTCTTCTAATCCAGGCATGGTAGGATCATTTAAATCATCAGAAGTAGTGTCAATAGGAGCATCAGTACTTTGATATAAAGTACTGTGATCCAAAGTACTGTGAGGGTATTCTGTAGACTTACCCTTTTTCTTTGTTTCTTCAAAAACTCTCCTTTGTTCATCCTCATAAGATTGTGCTATTGTTTCTTGAAAAAGCATCCGATTAAGTTCATCTTGAATAGCTTGATCCTCAGTAGACAAAGTGGTTTTTGGTTCATCAGTACTTTTCTCCTTTTCGACAGTTACAGATTCTTCATCAGGAACAACATCATATCTAATATTAACTCCATGAACAATGTATTGTAAATCTTCTTCTGTGTAAATAGCTTGATTTTCTTCTCTAACAGGAACATAATTCATGGAAAGAGTCAAAACATCAAGATCAAACATCCAATCAGGGCCTTTACCTTTTTGATTTTCTTGATCTTCTAAAAATTCAACATGAAGACAATCTTGAACCTTTTTGGTGACCTTGTTGTATACTCTAAATCCTTTGCTGTTGGTACAGTATCCCAATAAGTATCCTTCTTCTAACTTGCCATCAAATTTTCCCAAAGTATCAATAGTATTGAGAATAGTCAGAGGACATCCAAAAGGTTTCATAAAACGTATGTTAGGTTTGATTCCCATAAGCAACTCATAAGGTGTCTTCATCTGAGGTTTAGTGACTGATACTCTATTCAATACATAGCAAGCAGTACTTATAGCTTCAGCCCAAAATTGAATAGGTAGAAGGGAATCTGCAAGCATTGTTCTGGCTGCTTCTATCAAAGTTATGTTCTTTCTCTCTGCAACACCATTCTACTGTGGAGTTCTAGCAATACTAAACTCCCTCTTGATTCCTTTCTTGGCACAAAACTCATCCATAAACTTGTTCTTGAATTCAGTCCCATTGTCACATCTAATACCTCTTACTTTGAGTCTTAATTGGTTTTCAAGAGCTATTATAAGATCATGAATAGCATCAAATGTTTCATCTTTAAATCCCAAGAAAAAGACCCAACTAAATCTACTGCAATCATCTGTTATAACCAGGCAGTACTTCTTCTTGTTTAAACTTGCAATAGAAACAGGTCCAAACAGATCCATGTGCAGCAACTCCAAAGGTTCTCTAATGGTTCTTTCCTCAATCTTCTTGTAGGATGCTTTGTGTTGTTTACCCTTCTTGCACGCCAAACATGAGTGATCATTCTTGTATGTTTTGGAAGGTAAACCTCTAACTAAATTTCCTTTAACCAGCTTGTTGATATTCTTGAAATTCACATGGCCTAATCTTCTATGCCACATATGTGCTTCTTCAAGTGTTGCCTTTTCTACTAAACACGTTGCTCTTTCAAAAGAGTGAAGACTCTTCATATCCAGACTGTACACATCATTAGTTCTTGGTACTCTCAGTATTACCAAGTGATCATCAACAAGCTTGAAATCAAGGGAAAGAATAAGACAGTCTATGTCAGTGAATAACACAGGGTGCTTCTTGTCACAGATCTGAGAGACTGACAAAAGGTTGAACTTGAGCTCCTTCCCGTAACGAACATTCTCAAAGTCTATGCTTCCTTCATTGATAGTTCCTTTGCCAGTAATTCTTCATCCACTAGGATCATTCCCAAATGCAACTCTTCCTCCAATGTAAGATCTAAAATCTGATAGAATCTCTTTGTCTCCTATCATGCTTCTAGAGCAACCACTATCAACAATTAAATGATCTTTAAGCTCCTCTTCTGGGTTGGCCTGCACAAAGATAAAAGAGTTAGTTAATTTTAGGAACCCAAGCCATTACTGACTTGTGTTCCCCTTGTGGAGTTACATACTTAAATTCTTTAAGTATGTAATTTCCACTGTCTTTAAGCACATGATCAATTATCTTTGGTTGTTCCAAAACTTGTGTTGGTTTTTCAACAAAAATCTCTTTTTCTTTTTCAACAAAATTCTCTTTATTATTTTCAACAAAAATCTCTGTTTCACTTTTACTTGCTAAAAGTATTGTTTGTTCCCCATCAGTACTTTCTTTCTTAACCCAGCTGGTTTTAACTTTTTGTGTAGGGTTCTTTGATCTAGATACTTTTTTTGAGGTGTAACGCCTTCTAGATTGATAGTAATTAGATCTCCTAGGGCTTCCATTCCAAAAAGTGCTAGCAATACCTTGATTGGGTGAAAATCTAGCAGTACTTTGAGAAGGTACTGCTTGAGAAACTTTTGGCTTATCAGTACCTTGAAAAGTGTTTGAGGGTACTGGTGATTTTGAAAAAGGTCTTCTCTGCTGAGGGTACCTATAGCCTTTTGAGAAGTTGTTGTGGTTAACCCTATGTGAATTATTCCAAACTAGTTTGGTCTCCCTTGGTTTTTGGTTGGCAGATCTGGTCTTTGGGAATTTGCTTAAATAGTCTGAGTGAAAGTCACAGTCCTTAATCAAATTATCAGGACTATAACAAACAAACCATAATTTTTGACTCATACTCCTAATATTTCTTATGTTAGTTCTATGACCAAACCTAACCTGACTTTTTGGTGAATTATGAAAATTCTTTTGACCAAAATTATCCCAAAAAGGTTTAGCAGTATTTTGAAAAGGTTTTCTTAAAGGTACTGCTGAAGGTTTAGCAGTACGTTGAGTTTAAGGTACTGCTTGACTCTTAATATTTTCATCCTTAGGTTTCTCAACTGTTTCTTATGGGGTTTCAGAATTAGATTGACCAGTAAGCTTTTTCCTAAACTCTAAATTGTTTACTCCAAAACAAGAAACATCTGTCCTAGTTGGTTAAAAACTACCAGTTGGTGGAGGAACTGCATGATAACCCTTGTCTTTCTTAAATTCAGGAGGTGTTTGACTAATAGATTCCTCATTACTAGATGTGTTATCTACATAATTAATGAGTTCATCATCACTAGTTAATATATCCTCATAATCAAGTTCCTGATCACTAGGTGGGTTCTCTTCTATGCTACTAAAATCCATACCAAAACCTAGGCCAGTCTTAATGTGTGCTCTTTTCTGTTTTTCAACAAAACTAACATGTGAAAGGCCAGTTTTTCCCCAAGCAACAAACTTTTCTAGCAATTCATCCCTTTCCTTAGTCAGCTTCTCAATTTCAGAAATCTTACATCCTAACTTCCATTCACTTAATTTTAACTGATAGTCCTGTTGTTCATACTTTTCTGCCCAAGCCATTTCATTATTTTCATGAGTTATTATTTTTGCTTCCATTGACTCTAAGGTTATTTGATAACCAGCTACCTCAGACCTAACCCTTCTATAATTATCTCTTTCAGTTACATAATCATTAAGCACTTTTTGATAAAAATCATGACACTTAGAGCATACCTCAGAGATAGGGGTGAACTTGGTGAAGTAGCTACCATAGCGAGCAGAACAGGTTCTTCTTCACATTCCATGCTCCAATCAAAGCTTCCTAGACCATCTCTAGATTCCATAGCAGCAAATCCTGGTTCCTCATCAAAGCTATGCTCCAATCAAACTCTTCCACTGCGACCATACAGTAAGTTACTGGTTCATCATCAAATTCAGCACTCCAGTCAACCTCTGATAGATTTTCTTGAGCAACCAAAGCTTTTATTTCAGTAATAGGGATTTCCTTTAGTTCAAGCTTGGGTTTCTCAGTCATTCTATTTGCCTGATATTTAGCAAATTTGCACTCTCTTGCAAAGTGTCCAGTTCTTTGACAATTAAAGCATTCAATCTTGGTCTTGTCAAACGTTATACCCTGCTTAGGTTTGAAGTCAACGCCTCTTCCTGTTTTCTTCATGAACTTCTTGATCCTAGCATTGATCATAGTAACTTGCCACCTTATATCAATTTCTTCAAGAGCATCTTCTTCTATTTGTGACAAATCTTCTTCATAAGTAACAGGTAAAGTAGCTTGTTGAGCGAAGAATGAGCATACAACTTCATCAGAGTGGATGGTGTTTGTAGGTGATGATGAAGTAGGAGTAGGATAAACAACAGTACTTTGAGTAGGATAAGCAGTACTTTTAGTGGAAGTACTGCCTCTCTTTTCAGAAGACACAAAAGCAATACTGTGAGATTTTGAACTTGTTTGTCCATTCATCTCATGCTCATACACCTTCAAATGGTTGTAAAGACCATCAAAGTCCATAACATCCAAACCAGGTTGTCCTCTGATCATAGTAGCAATCACATGCCATGTAGATGGCAAACTTCTTAAGAACTTCATATTTACATCTTCAACAGATACCTCTGCTTTGTATAACTCTAGCATACTAAGAAGATTATGAAATCTGTCATAAGCAGCATCAAGACTTTCTCTTTATCGAACTGTGAATGTTTCAAATTGTTGCTTCAACAAATTTTTGTGCATCTTCTTGGAAGCATCATTACCTCCAAATCTTGTCTTGATAGCAGCCCATAGTTGTTTAGCATCCTTAGCATCATGAAACTTGAGAAGGTGACCATCAGGTATAGCAGACAATAGGATGTTGAGAGCCTTTTCTTGATTCCTTACAGTAGCTGCTGGCAAGACAGCCTTAGGTGGTTTAGGTTGTCCGGGAACTTCTATAGGTTCTGCAACAACTTCATTACTATTGACAATTACATTCCACATTGCATGGTCTGTAATAGCAATGTACTGCCTCATCTTCATGCTCCATAGATCATACTCTCCTTTCTTGATGATAGGAATTCTGAGTGAGGTGATGGATGGTGGTGGTGCAGCTTCAGTCGACATCTTTAGGGTTTGTTGTTAAATCGGTTTTTAAGGATTTCTTCTTAATCAGAGTTTCCACACAAGCTCTGATACCACTTGTTGGATCGATATACTCTAACCAAACTAACTTATGTAGCTTGTAAGGGCTTAGCAACCTCGGATAAATCCTAAGTCACTAACAATAAAACACTGAATTAACTCTGTTAAGTATGCGGAATTTACTTCAATAAAGCTAAGAAGAATTAACTTTAATTTCAACAATTTTATTAATACTTAGAACCTGCTTGTTATACAGATTCTCTAACAACCCTAACAACTCTAATTCTGCGTATTAATTCGTACTCTTAAACTCTAAAAACACATATCTCTAATGCCAATCTAGGGTCCTTTTATAGGCATAAGGATTACCCTAGTCGGTTTACAACTCTAATTCTTGTACGACAAGTAATCTAAACTAAGAACATTCTAGACCTACATAATAATCCTTAACTATTTTCATAGCATTCCTTTATCCTTGCAGTACTTTGATGAATGAGCAATACTTTGACCTTCACATAAGCAGTACTTTGACCATCTTCAGTACTTTCATATTCTTCAGTACTTTCATATCCCAACACTAGCCCTGTAAAGAAAGAACAAAATGGGTTACTGAGTTTTTGGTTTTTTTTTTAACCCAGAAGTGGTGAAAATAACAGTAACAATGAAAAGTGTATAACAATCTGAAATTGAAGGAATTGTTTCGTACAATATCAATTTAAATAAAAGTGTATAACAATCCGAAATTGAAGGCATTGTTTCGTACAATATTAATTTACATCTAATACAAATTTCATTACAAATACATAAGTAGTCATAGCTAATAGAATTACAAAACTTACAACAAAGTGACTCGGGCATAAAATAAGTTATACTGACAGAAGATATAAACATAAACGATATTTGAAGATGCGTGTACATTAGCTTTAACTTGCTATGCGTATACCTGTTTTAAGCGGTCAGTTCATTTTTTGTGTGCGCAGATACAACTCCTCCAAGGAAGCGGATAACGGACATGTCTCAAGAAATTTGTTATGCTGGCTGTGTTTATGAGTTCCCTATGTATGGTGCTTGGCCACAGTTAGTTACTCGTCAAGTTGTGAAAGCTTTATACCAACAAAACCATTCGCTAATTACATGACCATGTAGTCACAATCATTCCTTGTTTTAGTATTTGAGTTTATAGAGAAATAAAGATAATACGATTGAGTTACCTATAAAATCCATCACAATGTAAGTTCCATCAGTTAACTTATTTTACTTGTCGATGCTCTTCTTGAACCAAACACATCATAAGTAGGGAGGCTTAAACGGAGTTGTATCATCCTCCAACCTTCTGAAGAATCCTATAACAAATGAGCATTTTTTATATTAGTATTTGAAAATTTTGTACATATTAAATGCCACAGATAAAATAAATGAACTGATCAGTGTCTTGTAATAACAAATGAGGGAGGTTAATGTCCAATTGAGCTGAAAACTGATCCAAAAACTAATCTGCCATTTCCTCGTAAGCTTAAATAATAGCATCTAGAAAGATCTTAGAAAACTAAATCAAGTTGTCAAATAAGTTAGGGTATTGAACCTGCCATGCTTGTTGCTCATTCTGGAATTGCAAACTCCTTCGCGAAAAGACTCTCTCCAATGCCACCTGGCTCTGTGGAGGAAGCTCTGGTAGCTCAAAGAGTGATTCATCTGCAACATTACTAAAATTGCTGTTAGTCTTTGAAAAAAAACTGTTTTGAGAACCATTCATAAACTTTGATTTATGAGATTGGTATTCCCTTAAATGAGCATCAACTTTCCTTTGCAACCCTGGAGATAAAGAAACCTGCTAATTCTAGATACTTTTAGTATAATAAATATAAACATTGGTATTCAACAGGATACAATATACGAAATAAACTTGTATTCGCCTAGAACTGCTTAGATAAATATATTGCAGACTGACACTGCTAAATCTAGACTTCTTTAGAAATAATGTTCAAGAAGCATGCTTTAATAGATTTTATTTAAAAGATGTAATTAAACAAATCACAGCCAAGGCTGATATCTACTATTCTACTTATCTTGAAGTAGACATTCCAATTAAACATGAAGAACACAGTTATGGTGGTGTTTGCGATTATATAGTTTTGGCTTATGCTTATAGCTTATAAGCACTTCCAAATAAGCACCTCCCCATGTTCTTGTTGAAAAGTACTTAATTCATCAAAATAAACGCAAATAAGCGAATAAGCCACAAGTAATCCAAACACTTCAGAAGTGCTTTTTTATTTCAAAAAACAAAATAAGCCAATAAGTCATATATAAAATGAGTTACCTCGTTTAATAGACAGTTCCAAACACCCCTGATATAATGATTTACCTCGTTTATTTGTCCAAAATGCATCTCAAGATTAAATTAGTTACACTTTGACTTTTAATGTCAAATAGTCATGTTAAAAATGCAAATTTTGTTATGAATGTCACAGTGATCTCACAGATTCTTGTACTTCATAAGGGGTTGCATACTATATAAACTTCCAACTTTGAATTCAACCAATTTGACATATAAATCATATGGGAGTACTTGGATCATAGGCATTTTTATTCATTTTGTGGTGATGGCAAAACATGAGGCACGAGATATTTAAGCCAAGATAAATATGAAAAGAGATGGTTCCGTACAGAAGGACGAATTAGGCTCACAAAAAACATAGGGGTTGGTCACCCACAGGGTCACGTATGGTGAAATGAGTTGCGAACCCACCCTGACCAATTGGTTGCTTATGTTTTCCAGCCACAACCTTGTGTGTAGTTTCATGTTTTAGAGTCCCTTTGGCTATACGGCCAATGCAACTATGTCTTCACCTGGATCCAAATAATCACAATTTTTTTGGTTGTATAACGGTATGAGCAAACGGTTATATGGAAGACCATGTTTTCAATCATATTTTAAAAGTACTTGATTCATAACCGGTTAAACATGCTTCATTAGCTGAGTTAAACGGGTCATAAATTGCAGAACATTATTTCAATCATATTTTAAAAAAATGGAATTAACTATTTACAGAAATTAGATAGTTTTGTTAGGTCAGTCCAACCCAGTTATCCATTTTGACCTGTTACCATACCACTTAATTTCCTCTATGGCAGATGATTTTCTTAAGCAACTTTAAGTTTTTTTGCTCAGCTGCAATGCAAGAATACTTCCCTGATAAAGTGGCACCATAACTTGCCAAAGGAATCTTCATGTCCTGGTTGGTCGGCCAAGTCTCGAGGGGTCCAACCTTGATTATCTTGCTGGTCAATGTTGGCTCCTTTGTCTAGTAGGAACTTTACTATCTTGATGTTACCCTCACATACTAAAGTGTGAAGAGCCGTATATCCATCACTTCTAGCACTGGGGACATCTCCTCCATGACAGATGATTTTCTTAAGCAACTTTAAGTTTTTTTGCTCAGCTGCAATGCAAGAATACTTCCCTACATCACATGATGATAGAGTGGCACCGTAACTTGCCAAAAGTCCAACCATAGTTTCATAACCACCCTTAATAGCCTCACAAAGGAACATTCCCTTCTGAATATGTAGAATTTGGATCTGCTCCATATTCTAGCAATAGATAAACGCAATTCTCACTTCCTTTTGACGTTGCTATATGCTGAGAAAATCAAAACACTATGAAAGTCAAATTGAGGTATATGTCCAATGCAGTAATAATTAATTTGCAATCAAATATGTACATACCAAAGCAGTTCTTCCATTGCTTTCCTACTCATTTGGATCAAGACCTTTCTTTAACAGTTTGTGCAACAAGTGATCATTTCCTCTAAGTGTAGCAAACCATAGACTTAAGGGAAAGTCCATCCTGCCACAAGCTAGCATGTTTTCTATATCCAACAACACTCTACTGGATCATTCTTTTCTTTCAAATGCTGCTCTCAGGAAAAAAATAGATAAATCTAATGAATCAAGGAGATACTGTATTGTCATACAATTAATGGTAATAGATATGAACACAGTGCAAAGTAGCAATATGATAACTAAAATACTTAAAACATTGGAATACAATGTATGTTTGTGGTCCAATCTAATCACCTAAACAACCAGAAGAGATCAAAAGCTAACAAAACTAAAAACACATGTACGTTTATCAGATTTCAGTAACTAATTGAAGGTAAAAGAAATGCGTAAATACACAAGCTGATGTTTAACGTAGGCTAATGCAACCTGATTTGTCAGTAATAATTCTGAATGTTGAATGTATCGATATCCCAACGCCTCAATCTAAAATCGCAACAATGGGCTTCTTATATGTTCCCATACACCAGTTAATTTATTAAAGTTAGATCATATACGGGTTGAGACTTAATTAACCTTGTTAGCTTTTTGTGTAAATGAGTTAATCAACAAAATACCAACACCTCGAAAATCCCACAGGGCCTGCACCAAGGCGCTCACACCCTTGGGCTCCCACGCGCATTACAAACACATGACAGCCAGGTGAACGATCAGACTCTAGACATCGTCCATGGGCCATAGTGTGTAAAAATCGCAACAATGGGCTTCTTATTAATTATTTTTTGCAAATAAGTGAACACAATAGCTGGAAATGTCCAGTTTCATGCAAAGAAAGTGGACTACCAACCTGCAAATATGACACCATTTAGTTGTTTTGAAAGTTAAAAAGCTAGTTGAGCCAATGCTGTGACAATGTAATAAGTTTATTGTTGCATCTACTGAAACTTTCCGAATCAGTATCATAAAAGCTTCTGTGAATGATACGGGATTCGTAAAAAATACCATAAACATGATTCGCCTATGCTTGTATTTGTGTATGTGAATCTGATTACTTGTGTAAGTATTGCTAACCTGTAATTTCGTTATTTTAACTTAACTATGTTACAGGACTCTGGTAGTGTTCCTTGTAACAGATTCAGATACAAATATAGGAAGAGCATAACCATTATTAGAATATTAGAGGATGGAACAATATGACCATGTGATATATCCCTAACAATTAAATGTGATGACTTACAGATATAGAGAATTTTTAAACATAATACCTCTACGAAGGCTTTCAATGGCGGCACCAAACTTTTCTTCTAAACCAGCTTCTCCAACAGCTTGAGCAGTAGCACGCAACTGTTACATTTGACGAATATATGTTTACATTAGTTTGATCGTTATCAAAAAGCTTTTCTTTAGTAAAATTGTATATAAGAAAAAGTTTAGTATAGATGTTTGTCTAATTGTATAAACGCACCGTAACCCAATGAACATAAATTAGTTTCCTGATTTAGAAACTCATCAAGCCTTCCTGCAAGTCTAATAATACTCCCCTCAAAGATATCAGTCATTTGTATAACTTCAAAAAATGATGCCCCCTGAAAGAATAGAAAGTAACATAAAGTACCATAAAAGTATCGTTAGTTGACTTCTATACTGCTAGTAAAGACGACAATGAATAACAATCCAGACAATTCTGGCCAATTAAAAAGATAGAAGAGACCATATTCGAAAGCATGAGGTAAACAAATAATGAAGGTATTAATTGGATAGACTATAAGGAACACTTACTTTTGACCAACAATATATGACATCCATCAAGATACTTTCCCCTTTGCCTATAGATTATTCAAGATGACACGATTGAAGTATATGTATGTGCTACATTTTAATGCAAACTAATACTTAATTCACCAAAAAACAAACATACGGTAGCCTATTTTTTTTTCAATCCGGAAAAAAGTAAAAATATAAATTACCTTCAACTCAATTTGGTTGATTTGTGACGATGTATTGTTTTTCAGTTTTTGCGATTGTATGATCGAGCTGTGAAGTGAAAAAACCGGAATGAAATCAATCTTTCCATTATCACAAAACCGTATTCTGGAATAAAGGCTAATTTGATTAACTTTGAATCAAGATATAAAAAACTAATAATTATGTTTGTGGTTTATGGATGTGATTGCAGTGTGTGTTTGCAGCATGTGTGTGATAATTTTGTTTGTGGGTTATGGATGTGATTTCGGTTTAAAAAAAAAAGCGAAGTCATAGGGAGAAAAATTAGGGTTTTGTTTATGGAAGTGTTTTGAATTTCAAACATGTCGCGTTTAGCTGATAAGATATGAAGAATGAGTAGCTATTTAAAGCATGACATTATTGTTTTGTCTAGTCTATCACAAAAAAGGGCTTGCTCCAATGGTTGACACTGTCATGTGTTGGCTGCATGACCAGGGTTCGAATCCCTCTGTGGCTAATTTTTTAGCACATTTTCGAGTGTCTATTAATATATATGATGACATGGCTTTATGACGTGGCTTTATGGGATGCCACGTGGAATAATATGTGGCATGCCTCCTCTTATATATAATGTATAGATATATTAGCTACAATTTATTATAGCTAATTGGCTACAATTTTAAGCTAAAAAATGTGGGTCCTGATTTTTTTTGGGGGTCCCTGATTCATTGTATGTGTATTTATTATGAAGAGTTGTAGCTAATTGGCTACAAATATTGTAGTGTTTTTTTTTTTTAGTTTTATTTGTGCTTTAAATACTTATAAATTATGCTTATTTACTTGTATTTGCTTAAAAATCTATTTCTAATAGTGTTAAAAATTATTATGAGAGAGGGTCAAAGATGCATATAAGGTAGTGTGTGTGTGTGTGTGTATATATATATATATATATATATATATATATATATATATATATATATATATATATATATATATTGTGTAGCGTTCAATGCAGAACCATTATTTTGTACAGAACTTTACAGAACCATATAAACTAATATGGGCCATTGGATAAGTATGATCAAAGGTTAAGATTAAAAGTGCCAAAATTGTAATTAAGTAAAAGATGAGACTCTTATTTTCAGTTAAACAAAATGCTGAAAGGTCAATTTAGGTATTTCATATGTAACCCTAAAATAGTGCCAGGGTAACTCATTTCCATCTATCCACAAAAAACAAAACCGCCACCCTCTCCACTTTTTTTTTTCCCAAAATCATAGATCTAACGCCCCTGTTTTACTATTCCGAAGTTGATGAAAATACCACCAAATCCGAATGAAAGTACAGTTTCCCCACAACCCTCTTTTTTCAAAAGAAAATAACGCGAAATCCGTTCTTTGCATTTCGAAAAAAAAGTAACGACATCTAGAAAGATGCACCTTTATTTCAAATAACCATTTTCGCTCTTGATTCGCCGGATAAATTATATGAAATTTCTTGATTCAACAAATAAATTAACACCAATGATCTGTGGCTGGAGGACAACGATAGTGGCGGCGGTTGGAGGAGGATGACGGCGGTGGCAGTGACTGGGTTCTGGAAAAATTAGTTGATATAACTAATGAGTTATCTAGTTGTTATCAAAGGTAACTTTGTGTTTTTTATGTTTAATTTTCATATATTGTTACTTGGTTGACCAAGATTTGTTGGTTTTATAATGACGTAATTGTCAAAGTTTAATCTTGTTGCAACTTGGGATATGGGTTCTTGATTTGGATTCAAGAATGTTAAAATCTGGGCCTTTTTTTTGTTTATTTCGATTTTTTTTTAAAATGAAATCTTGATGATTTGTGATTGGAAATGTATTATATGATGATTTTACTGTGATGATGAACGTTTAGTTATTAGATTGAGAATTAGTAGTTTGCATATTCTAACTTTGGTTCCTACATAGTTTTTCGCTTTCATTTCTAAGGAGGTATTTTGGTTTGCTTATTGAAAGTGATCATTTGCTTATTGTTTTAAGCAGTCTGAAATAAAAAAAAACTTTGAGCTGCTTATTTCACTCCTAAAGAATCAGATAAGCAGCTGAAATAAGTAATACCACGTTGGCAAGGTAACCCGATCCAACCCAACTCAGATTGAAAGTTTACTAGTTTTTTCTCATTGGCAACTCACTGAACCATCCATTTTCTACCCTTATATTCTGGTTAGAGAATATTTTTATAGCTGCTGCACATATAAAAGCATGAAAATAGAAAAGAGGAAGTGCTGAAAGAAACATGTATGCACAAACATGTATATAGACAAATAAGTAGCTTTTTTTTTTTATAACAATGGACATGTATGCAAAAAGTGTGTAAGACATCTTGGCAAGTAAACAAAACTATACTTGGTGATGAATAATGACATACACCTGAAGATGTTTGTAGTCTTTTGTAAGTTGTTTTCTTTACTTAATAGGTTAACAAAATGGATGATTTGAAACACTTATTAATTTGTTATCATGTATACAAAGATGTCTACGTGAGAAATGAGAAATATATAAGTGGTTTTATAAAGGTTTTGCATTTGTGTGAAAACGGAATATGCACATAAGTGGTTTTATAAAGGTATTGCATTTGTGTGAAAATTGTATAACCTGTACAAGATCAAGTGTTTTAGTTTTGGTTGTGTTATTGTAGCATATGTGTTATCTAGTTGTTATGTCTAAAAAATTTGTTGACATAACAATACTAATCATGAATATTCCCCTCTATGCAGCTAAAGCAAGACCATGTTTCAATAAATGTGCATCATGATTATATGTTTTTGGAAGGCGTGCACATATGTTCTCATGAATTTGACAAAAAAAACATCAAGTGCACATATGTTCTGGAAGGGTACTTGTATGTTCTAACAAATTTGACGAGAAAGTGAAGCGTGCATCTATGTTCTCGAAAGAGTGCATACATGTTTTTGACGACGTGCACATCTATATTTAACAAGATACATTTATCTTGAATTGTATTTCATTTAGATCAAATTTTTTGTATATTATTTATGTTTTGATTTGTTATAAATTTAGAGGTGATATGTTAATATTCTTTTGTTATAAATTTCAAAGAATAAAGAATGTACATAAAAAACACATGTGCAATTATCATTTTAAGCAAAACAAGTTTGATATGTAAATAATTGTACGCAAAAAAACATATGTAAAATTACAATATTTAAAAAACATATATGCACCATTCTTTTTCCAAAAACATGCATGCAAAAAAAAAGAAGGTTAATTTCAAAAATTTAAATGCTTACAAAACGATTTTTTATTAAAAAAAATAAATAAATAAGTGAAAATGCATTTTACAACTATACCCTTTTGAATTAAAAAAAAATAATTAATAATACTAAATTCTCATTGGTCCAAAGTGGTTCTGTAAAGTTCTGTACAAAATAATGGTTCTGCATTGAACGTGCCCATATATATATATATATAGTGTAGCATTTAATGCAGAACCAATATTTTGTACAGAACTTTACAGAACTATATAAACCAATATAAACCGTTAGATCATTTTAATAAATGGATGAGATGACTTGTGCTATTAATGTAATTATGTGTAACTAAAAGGAATGTTAAGTAAAATTTTATAATTGACTTAGGGGTATTAAAGGAAGTTCAAATAATTGTTTTTGATAGAAACCGCCCCTTGTTTGTAAGGCATACACGGACTTTTTCTCCTCTTCCATTCTAAATCTTCTTTCATTCTAAATCTACAACAATCACCATTTCTACTCATCTCCTATCATCTTTAACCTAAAAATTAATCTGTTGCCATTCACATAAACGAAAACATAAATAATGGAGGTTAAGGTGTCCTCTCTAGATCTACTTTTCGGGAAAAAAAAACCTACCGTAAGCTCCATCTCTTTTCACATATGGATCTACAGAAAAATTCCTAAGGTCGAATTCAGAAGAAACAAAAAACGATGCGGTGGTTGTGCTAGAGGAGGACGACGACGCATGGATTTGATTTGTATCAAAGGTTGTGTAATGGAGGAGAACCAAGGCAATTGCGGTTGGAGGAAGAGGACAGCGGCGACGACAGTTGGGGGAGGAGGATGGCGGCGACTGGGATGACGGTGGGATTTTTGGGATTTATGTCGACGATGGGTTGGAAGACGATGACGAAGACGGGCTTTTTGGGTTTAATTCAGAGACACGAGCTCATGCTAAAAGAATGAAATATGTGGATTAAATTACTAATATGAAATATTTGTTACAGGTTAGTTTTACTGATATTCTAAAACTCAAGTTTAGACTTATGCTGCTATTCTTAATCCGTACAGGTTATGGTTTATATTTTGTTATTATGTTATGGAGTGGTCAATTTGTTTATCGAGTTGATTGGTTTAAATTACGCGTATTAATGTTTTACAGTATAACTTTCGTTAATAGGTTAGGGTATGGAGTGGTCAATTTGTTTATCGAGTTGATTGGTTATAATTTGTTTAACAACATATATAGTTGTTTTGTATGATAATATTCTTGGAACAAAAGATAATAATCCAATATATTCAATGGGGTGAACATCGTTGACTAGTAAAATGATCATGTTTATGTATGTCTTTTATATTGTGATGTTTTGTGATATACTTCTGAATTTTTTTTTTCCTTTTTGTACAGACGTTTAGTTTTTGTTAATAACGAGTTTAGTTTATATTGACTATGATATTTTCTATATGTAAGGTGTTTCGTAAATACACGTATGTTAACATTATGTGTAATTTTTTTATATATTTTTTTAGTTTAGTTCGTAGAATAATATGATATTGGTGTTATTGTATAATATAAGCTAGTTGCGTGTTTTGAATTTGACTCTATATGTTTAAGGGACTTTACATAGAAGTTTCATCGTTAATCGACATTTGTTTTGATAACTTATGTTATACTTTGTCAATGTGCAGTAAAGCGAGATCAGGTGCTCACTAAAAATGCAGCGTGCACGTATGTTATTTAAAGACGTGCACATATGTTTTTGAAAGACGGGCACATATGTTGTAATAAACTTGATGAGAAAGCCAAGCGTGCACATATGTTTTTGGATGTCGTGCATATATGTTATCGAGGCGTGCACATATAATATAATGAATTTGATGAGAAAGTGCAGCGTGCACATATGTTCTTGGAATACGTGCACATATGTTCAAAAGAATTGGACGAGAAAGTGAAGAGTGCAAATATGTTTTAAACGGCGTGCACATTTATATTTAACAAGATACTTGTACAAGAATTGTATTTTATTTAATATTAACTTCTGTGTATACTATATGTGTTCTTGGTTTGTTACAAATTGTTAGAGGCTACATGTGTATTTTTATGTTTTTGATCACAAATTTCGATAATCAACTAATGTACACTTAAAACACATATGCAATTACCATTTTAAGCAAATAAATTTAAGGTCTAAATGCAGAAACACATGTAAATTTAATATATTTTTGAAAAAAAACACCTATGCACTGTTTTTCTAAAAAACATGTTTGTTGAAAAAAAAAACATACATGCACTTGAGATATTTTTTGAAAACATACATGCTGTAAAAAAAATCCGAATTTTAAGGGATAAATAAAAAGTTTTTAATCAAGAAAAATCAAAAAGAAAGTAAATATAAGTTTTTACTATTATACCATTTTCATTTAAATAAAAATATTTAATAATACTAAATTCTTATTGGTTCAAAGTGGTTCTGTAAAGTTCTGTACAAAATAATGGTTCTGCATTGAACGTGACCCTATATATATATATATATATATATATATATATATATA
Organism: Chrysanthemum seticuspe; assembly: GCA_019973895.1. Taxonomy (NCBI): domain Eukaryota; kingdom Viridiplantae; phylum Streptophyta; class Magnoliopsida; order Asterales; family Asteraceae; genus Chrysanthemum; species Chrysanthemum seticuspe. Next base: position 216,154,307 of record BPTQ01000009.1, on the reverse strand, counting down.
TATATATATATGTATGTATATATGTATGTATATATATATATATATATATATATATATATATATATATATATATATATGTATGTATATATATATATATATATATATATATATATATATATATATATATATATATATATATATATATATATATATATAGTGTGGTTATTGTGAAAAGTGAGTTAGGATAAAAAGTATAGGAAGGAATATAAACCGTTAGATTGTATCATTTAATATTAGATGTGTGTATGAGATCATTTTGGGTAGAAAAGGTAAATATGTAACTCATAAAGGACTAGGTGTGTCACTGCATGTATCAATAAGGGTAACAAGGTCATTTTAACACCATCCATTAATATACAAGTCAACGGTTTTGTGGATACCATTTAATTTAAGAACCAAGTTCGAATGATAAAAAAAAACGTATATTTCAAGAAGCAACTAAATTTGAATGATAAAAAAAGTAGGTACCAATTAACTAGGTCATTTCTAATATGTATTACGTATAAAAAAACATATATTTTATTATTATTATTATATCTACGTCAAATTAGATGTGCATGTATAGAAAAATACGTATATTTTATAATCATTAAAACTATGATTACAAATAATAACATTTGATAGATGTGTTGTATATTGACACACTTGATACATCTTTTATCTAAATTTTTTATTAAAATTGACACATTTGATAGATATGCTTACAAAATATTGGCACATATTTTAACAAAATGACATATTCTTATATATATCGACACACTTGATACACATTCTTAGACATATTGGCACATCATTTTCATAGAGTGACACATCCTTATCAAATATTGACACACTTGATACACATCTTTAGACATATTTACGTATCGTTTTAATAGAGTGACACATCTATATTCATATTAACACACTTGATATACAATCTTAGATATATTGGCACATCTTTTTAGTAGAGTGACACATCCGTATACATTTTGACACGCACATCCTATATTTGTAATGACCCTAAATTTCTTGATACATATATAGTGACACACTAAAATTTTAGTATCATTTTTAGTGGCACACTATTTTTATCACACAAATTTTCTTTACACGTATGTAATGACACACTATATATTTTTAACACATTTGTAACGACACACTAATTTTTATAAAAAAATTAAACAATTTTTTTTTGACACACTTAGTTTTATAATTCAATTCTACTAACAAAATTTATACTAGATAAATTCTTCTTTTGCAAGCGTGATAACTAAAAAGAAAGAGAAGGACATTCGAACATGTATGTGCTTTTGCTAATAGAGATAAAAAGTGACATGATTAGACAAATTGAAACTTAAATAAGTGGTTAAAGAGTTTTAAGTGATGTATTAAAAGAGAAGTGGTTGAATACCTTAAATACCCTTATTAATCAAATGATAAATTTTACATTTGTAACCCTTTTTATCCTTTTTACACAAAATAACTTTTTATTTGATCCAAACTCTATATATATATATATATATATATATATATATATATATATATATATAAATATATATATATATATATATATATATATGTATATAGGGGGTGTTTCTTGTGAGAAGTCTAATTTTTGTGAGAACGCGAGAAAAGATCCTAGCCTTCCATTTAATCCCTCCTTTTTTTAGATCTAATGGCTAAAACTAATCTCACTATTTACACTAACTATACATTACATAAGGGTATTTTTGTCATTACAATCCACACACTTAATATATATAGAAAAACACACATAAGTCTCACAAGTCTCACAATTTAGGTGAAATCAAACTCCGGTCCTCCTTCTCTCGATCATAATTGCCTTCATCATCGCCGGTCAAACACCACTACACCACCGTTCAAAGCACCACAACACCGCCACAATCAAAACCTTCTATCATCGTCGTTCAGCCACCGCATATTATCGTCGTTCAACCACCGCAAATCACCGTCCTTCAATCACCGTATGTCACCGTCGTTCAACCACCGTATGTCGCCATAATTAAACCACATCAATCACCAGAGGATAAATATGAACTTGGATGAAATTGAACCGGAGGAAGCTGAAATTAGTGAAGACGATGCTTTGTTTAAATCAGACTACACTAAGATTTCAAGTAATTGTTAATTTTTTTATTATTTATTAATTAATTTTTATAAAATTAGTTAGAATTGTAAATTTTGATGCGTTTGTGAAAGAATAGTTTTCGAATTAGGTGTTTAATGTTCAGAGATGATTTAGATCGCATAAGTCATAGATTATTTGATATTATGAATTTAGTCACATGTGAAGAATATCGAGATTAGCGAGTTATTGATTATTTAAGTATATTAAAAGTATCTTCACGAGTGAAGAATATTAGTAAGTAATTGAGTTTTGAGGTTAATAACGGATTTATGTTTAGTGAAATTATCTTCGCGTGTGAAGATTTTGAGTAAGGAATGAATTTATAAGGTTATTAGCGGATTTAGTTCAGTTAGAGTATCTTCGTGAGTCAAGATTATTAGTAAGCAATTGAGTTTTTAAAGTTAATAACAGATTTATGTTTAGTAAAATTATCTTCGCATGTGAAGATTTTCAGTAAGCAATGAAGTTTTAAGGTTATTAGCGGATTTAGTTCAGTTACAGTATCTTCACGAGTGAAGAATATTAGTAAGTAATTGAGTTTTGAGGTTAATAATGGATTTATGTTTAGTAAAATTATCTTCGCGTGTGAAAATATATGTCACGTAAATTGGCACATGTGAAAATATATGTCACATAACTTGGCACATGTGAAAATATATGTCACGTAACTTGGCACATGTGAAAATATATGTCACGTAACTTGGCACATGTGAAAATATATGTCTTATAACTTGGCACATGTGAAAATATATCTCACGTAGCCTTTTAGGATACATGAAAAACTTGGTCACATGTGAAAATATATGTCACGTAACTTGGCACATGTGAAAATATATCTCACGTAGCTTTTTAGGATACGTGAAAAACTTGGTCACATGTGAAAATGTATCTCAGGTAGCTTTTCAGGATACGTAAAAAACTTGGTCACATGTGAAAATATATGTCACGTAACTTGGCACATGTGAAAATATATGTCACGTAACTTGGCACATGTGAAACATAAGTCACATAACTTGGCACATGTGAAATATATGTCACGTAACTTGACACATGTGAAAATATATCTCACTTAGCTTTTTAGGATACGTGAAAAACTTGGTCACATGTGAAATAAATGTCACGTAACTCGGTCACATGTGAAATAAATGTCACGTAACTCGGTCACATGTGAAGATATATGTCTCATAACTATCACACTAAGATGGAATACCTTTTTTAGGAACAACTATTTTTTCACACGCAGAACAGATACCATATTTGAAGCCTCTCAAATCTCAATACCCTTAAGCCATCGACACAAATCGAGTTATAAGCAAATTTCTAGTTACCAACTAATGGTTAGATGGATTCCGTTTTCAGAGAAAAGGCTAAGCGCGCAAAGAATAAATATGTGAATTGTTTGGACCGGCTCTCTGTTCTGTGTAATCTTATCATATTTTGTAGTAAACCAGACACTCATACGTAAGACTTTCAAAATGTACCTGTATCATGATGTGAATCACTAAATACGTGCCTATAACTAGGAATGGAGCATTCCAGAACCCGTTGTATGAGTTGAAGAAGGCCTCACATAAATTGTAACGATCAGTTGGTCATCATGTAAATTTAGTTGACCACACCTATAAGTAATTGTCCCGGTATTAAATTAATTGGTCTTTTCTCAACAGTCGATGCACTAGTGTGGCATGGATACCTGAACGAGATGGTGCTTTTGTTGCTGCTCTTGCTGATGGGAACTTGTATGTTTACGAGAAGGCAAGCCTCAATTTGATCATAAATGCTTCTTATTTATCATTGTTCGCTGCTGCTTGGGGTGTTTGTTTGAGTTTCATCTAATACACATATTTTCTATTCAACATATATAGAGCAAGGATGGTCCTGGTGATTCTACATTCCCTTTTTTCGTTTTTGTTGTCTTTTTATGAAATTAAATTAGCGAAAAATAAGGGTATAAAATCATAAATTCACACAAAATCAACTACCATGACTTAAGAAGGCTAGGATAGCAACGTCGGGTGTGCCAGTGTGGTGTGAAGGAACATCTTGAAACCACTTGAGGAACTTCCAGTGTACTTGGTACCACACCATCTAGGCCTAGAAGTGTGCTTTTACCTCGAGAATGTCCTGGATTACTGTCATTTTTTTTACATTACTTAAATTATTACTGTATTCGTTCTCATTTATGTGAAGTTCATCATCTTCGTAACTAGGATATATCCTCACTTTCTAAATTAGATGTTTAGGATACTGCGTGCAATCATGCTTAAATATTGAACAGATCGATAATCAGATAAATAAGTAACGTCTCAACAAGAGGTACTTATAAGTAGATGTTTTGTTGTTCTTAGAAGCATGCTGAACCATGGCCTTAGTCTGACCTGTTGCTTGACCATTTTATTAACTGTAACCTGTAAAATGTATTCTTTCGTTTTTTGGCGAGTTTTCTGCTTTAGATTTTGACTAATATCTCATCAAACAGAGCAACCCCATTGCACGATGGCATATCTGCCAAGGTCCAATCAACGCCATCTCATTTTCAGCTGATGGAAGACATTTGGTGACTGTTGGTAGAGATGGTAAGTTATCGATCTGCTATCTGTCATATACTTAAATGTAGTCATTGCCTACAATCTGTATTCTTTATATCATTCTTTCTAAATAGGTTATTTACGGGTATTTGATTTCTTAAATGAACAACTTATATGCGGAGGCAAAATTTATTATGGAACTCTTCTATGTTGTGCCTGGAGGTAAAAGCATTCTTGGTGTGAAAATTTACATAATTTCCTCAAATCTTATATATCTTTTAAAAATTGTAAATTAAAATTATGATTTTCTTCTTTCAGTCCCAATGGAAAATATATTTTGACTGGTGGGGAAGATTATCTAGTTCAGGTTTGGAGTATGGAAGATAGGAAAGTCGTAGCATGAGGAGAGGGTCACAATTCATGGGCAATATTTTGCTTCAGCGTTGTTCCAAAATAAATGATCGTTTTCTATTATGTAAAGGCTCCATTAATTTGGAAGACGGCTGTAGAAATAAGAAAGACTATTATTAATTTGGACCAAATGGCTTGCAGGTTAGTGGAGTTGCCTTTGATTCGTATTGGTCGCTTCCAACTTCAGAAGACGAATCTGAAAACGCAGTATATAGATTTGGTTCTGTTGGTCAGGTACGCTCTTTTAGTTTAAGTAGTTTCAAATGATACATCAGGTAAGAAAATTCTTGATTGACATGAGAAATCCATAATGTACATTACTTGACGGGTAAGAAAATAAGTATTTCAAGAACTGACATAGAAGCAATTATGACCCAACTGATTATGAATGGGTCAATTTCTGTTTTCCATGATTCTAACGGTCATTGGCTGAAAATGGGTCTTGCTTGCCACGTTTGAGGTATCACGATCTTTTACATGTTCTAAAATGTTATCGCTATCTGTAACAATGGAAGGCGAAGATTTAGCTGCATCAATAGATGGATTAAACGATTGTCAGGTAACTTAACCTAACAAGATTAATCAGTAAACAAGATTGTGCATATTAGTTCTCCTGGGCTTGTGTATGGAACACACTGAGTTTTATGCTTATTTAACTCATGTTGGCATACGGTCGATGACAGATAGATGCAGCTAATGATAAGCTAAGATTTTGACCCCAATTAAAGCTTGCTCCGTTGCTTCGATTGAATATGACTAACTGTTGCATTGGTCATTTAATTCTTTTTGGATTCTGCAGCGGTACACCAGAACTAGGATTTGGCAAAGAAATTGAGGAGATTATTAATATTCTGGGTTCAAGGCACATGTCTAATTTTATGAGACAAAATGTGCTCTTGTCAGCCACCTTTAAGGTCAACCATCTTGCAAATATTAGTTTGGACAACCCAGTTATGATCAGTCTTGATGACAAGATGATGAAACCGTCTAGTAAGCAAGCTACATCCTTAGAAACTATGGAAAGTGCCTGCGAAAGATTAGAGAACTCTGGGAAAGTGGCGGCTACGAAAGACGGGGAGTACTAGCTCCCAACTCAACTCTATCAGAGATATGTCAAAGGTAGTTAATTATTAAAAAGCAAATTGCTTTCATGGTTTACAAATTGTTATAACAACTAAATCACAGTATGACAAAGACACCCACATGGCCACATAGACGCAGGTATTTTAGCTGAGGAATTTCATTTCAGTTTTTGTTTGTGCTATCATACTTAACGACCTTAACCGTCATTGAAAAAATGTTTGTGTTTCAATGGAACCAACTTTTACACATTATTCTACTTGTCTTACCCATCACCTGCTCTAAGTTAGACATGAGTATCAGTTAGGCTTATTTTGTAAATTATCTTATTGCAGATGCAAACAAGAGTAAAATTGCTCAAGGCAACGGTCAACCAATGTTACGCAAATCTAAAATTCAACTAAAATGAGAGCCTCTGCAACATTTCATACTCCTTCAAAAGAAAGAACCAACGTCTGCCTTGAAAATCTATCTCTATTTGTACCCCTTCACTCAGTTAGAGTAAATCCAATCACTGAGAAGTTGTGCACCTTAGGCGGAACTGCAAGGATTATATTTGAATAGATGCGAAATCCTTTTGAGCTTCCTTATTTGCTATTTTATTGTATGCAATTCACAGGTCTTGTTCAATCATTGCTAGTAATTACACGTTTGACCCAGTATTGAAAAAGGCTATTCATCATACTACACACAAGGACACCCAAAGGTTTAATAAATTTTCTGAACTTGACACCAAAAAACGTTAATGGGATTTTCAGAAAGTCAAAGTCAAAGTCTAGTTTACGAGTACATGGTGCACCAGAGTCTAGATAAATGGCTACACGGCAAGAAGAGAAACCCCACCGACCATGGTTTGGTTCCACTGGACTGGTCAAGGCGGCTGTAGATTGCAATAAAGGGCTTTGCTATATGCATCATGATTGTTCGCCACCAATCGTCCATAGAGATGTGAAATCAAGCAATATATTGTTGGATTCTGAGTTCAACGCAAAGATTGCTTATTTTGGACTTGCAAAGATTCTAGAAAAGCACAAGCCTGGTAGCGAGGAGCCTAACAATATTTCTTCCATAGCTGGCTCAATGGGTTACTTCGTTCCTGGTAACAACTCTTTTCATTTTTTACTTTTGACCATGTTTTTTCGAATTCAGAAATTTTGACTGTGTTTTGTTATAATTATATATATCAGTGATCATATGTTCTGTTATTTATATATGCTATAGATTGGATTTATAGATATAAATTCCATTCAGGCCCGATGTTGGGACGGGTTAAAATGGTTATTTTTAGTGCAACTTCTTTTCTCCTTCAATGACTAAATGTTTTGATTTGGCCCATTTTAGATAAAACACAATCAAAATCGACCCATTCATCAGTAATTGTTTCAGTGATTGGCACTCTACGTAGAAACTTAGTTTGTTGACCACAAAAGCCAATATGTGCAGACTGTAGTGTATTTATTTCGTGGAGTATTTTTATTGCAGAGTATGCTTACGAACGAGAATAAATGAAAGAATAGACGTATATAGCTTTGGTTTTGTATTACTGGAACTTGTAACCGGAAAAGAAGCTAATGAAGGAGATGGAGATTTAAATCTAGCGGAATGGGCGTGGAAGCATTTTGGTGAAGGGGACTCGATGGTGGGAGCCTTGGACCCACAGATCAAAGATACCGATACTTACTTGGAGGAGATGAGTATTGTGTTCAAATTAGGACTCATTTGCACAAGCACATTGCCTTCAAGCAGGCCGTCAATGAAGGATGTTCTTGAGATTCTTACAAGATGTAATCCATTGGATCAACTCCCGGAAGAGATGAAAGAGGGAAGAGAAGAGATTGATGTTGCCCCTCTTCTGAAAAGAGAAAGTTATGTCACCAGTGATAATACATCTCAAATGGAAGTGATGATATGATCCAACTTTAACGTTTCAAATTTAAGATATTTGTTTATGTTGTGTGCAAAATGCGTATATATTGTATAGTATTTGACTGTACAGAAACGAAGTTCATTTATGTCACTTTCAATTTACAGAGATGAAAAAAAAATCCATGTTACAGTTTTGAAAGTTGGAGTGTATACATGTATTTTTGGCCTTAGTGTTGGTAACATTAGCTTTTATATATAATGCATGGTGTTTTCACATGATAATACAAGCATCCTAAACAACTTCTAGCACAACTTTGATTCTCTTATTGTTGGGTTTGTTGGTTAGAGTGTTAGACACATGAGAAGACTGAAATGGAAAGCTAAGTTTTTTTTTTTTTTTTTTTTTTTTTTTTTTTTTTTTTTTTTTTTTTGGTATTTGGTAAGGATCGCAGATGCTCAAACCAAGTGTGATATCACACTAAATACTGGTGATGGATTAGAAAAAAAAGAAGCTACGATTGAGATTTACCCTAACAACCTGAGATTGAGGAAGCAACAATAATATTTCATTGGAGTCCTTGAAATCAAGAAGGGTAGAGAAGAACATTGTAAAACCTCATGCCCACATGAAACAAATTAATGGTTTTTACTCTTAATGTATGTATACTTTCAAAGCATGAGTAAAGATGTTAATTTTATGGTAATATGCATCTTTTGATATAGTACGAGTTGAGGTATCTTCATTAATGGATTAACCATTGTTCATGTTGAATTTGTTTATTTAACTTATAATATCTGTGCACATAGTTTGTTTGACTAGCTACTTTTTATAACAGGTAGTTATTGAGAACGTTCACTTAAAGCAAACAATATTCAGTGAGATTGAGAAGGTGTGTCGGACTCATTGCATATTGGCAACGAAGATGTCTACCATTGACCTGAATTTGGTGGGTGAGGAACTAAGGTCTCAAGAATGAGTTGTGGGCGCTCATATTTCAGGTTAAGTGATACAACCCAGATCTATAGGAAATTCTATATATTTGAAGTAAAGTTAAATGACTACGCTTGTATAAAAAACCAAAGTGAAAAGTTGATGAAGCTTGATTGTTTATAATGGTACTGTAGTGTCTCGTTTATGAGATATGTGCAGAGTTTTAAGACATTTTATCAACGTTATCCTATCTTATCTTACTTATACATAAAATATATAGTCATTTCACTTGGTTTTTAAGACTTCTCAATTTCGGGAGTTGCTATTTTAAGACATTTTTTAATCGTGTCGTACAGTTCCATTAAATACAGCCCCAGCTCACCAACACCACACACCCACAACCCCGCAAACAAACCAAAAATGGTCCATAACTACGCCAGTCATTGAACACCAAGGTTCTTGCTATTTTAAGACATTTTATCAACGTTATCCTATCTTATCATACTTATAACATGTAATTTCTAATCTGATACTTAGTGTGAGCACCCCTCCTATATGAGCTACAAGGAGTCGATGACAACAAAACTAGGTCTAATAAACTCCCATGGCGAGGGAATGCAGAACCCATCCAGAATAAACATGGTACCAACATGGTCCATAACTACGCCAGTCATTGAACACCATATCTTTAAAAGCAGAATATTTATTACGGAGTAGTAAGTAGTGCACAAACACAACTGATATACTCATCTATTGTGTTATAGCACTCGTATAGTAGGACCGTGCACTTGAATTTAAGATGAAGGAACATATAAGAGTGCAACCTAAAGTACCAATCGTTGTTGTAACTATGCAGTTCAGAAGCCAGAACATATACATGTAATCTATAAAACCAAACAAATGAAAAGAGCACTTATGAATCATCTTCAAAGAATATAATTAGTATACAACATTACTCTTGATTGTTTATTTCTTTTCTTCCAGCTATATGAATTTCCTATAACTTCACGATGTTATAGAGAACCCGATCCCAACATCAAGAACACATTAAAACCTTCAAAAAACGAGAGCGTTTCTTGCCAGCCACAAGAACATTTGATTAAGAGCATCATCTTGAACCCCCACAATTTTAAATATAAAAAACTAGAATATCAGGTATTTTCCCAGTCTAGTCACTACGTTCAAGATTGAACTTGACCATCCCCTCAAGGGCCAACCGAAACGCGGTTTGTGGAAGACATTGGAGACACTGAATTGCTTTATCAGCTTTCTGTTTAGCTAGACTCCTTGCTCTTTCAATCCCGCCACTATTCATCAAAAGCTGAATAGCTTCATTAAGCGATCATGTTTCATAAAACTCTGACTTGATAATATCTTTCAACCTTGGCTCTTTTTCAAGCGCGAAAATAACATGTATACAAAAAAAAAAAAAAAAAAAAAAAAAAGTTCAGTCAGATTTCCTTTTGCCAGGTCACTGGCTTTCCCAATTGCTCTGCTGACTGTGTGAAATCTAGTATGTTTTCGACAACTTGGAAGGATAAACCAAGGTTCTTGCCATATTGATACATTTGCTCGCTAACATCTTTGTGGACCCGACTAAGTATAGCAACTCCTTTTGTGATACATTTGCTCGCTAACATCAAATGTTCATCAAGTTCAACATCACAATCGAATAAACTTGATGCCTACTTTATTTCACCGCTTACAAAATCTTTAATAACCTGTCATATGTCAAGTTTTAGGTTAATCCTTTTGACCTCTAACGCTTTTAAAGTTTAAAAAAATATTAGAAACACAAGAGCATACCTGGCTGATAAGCTTAATGACCTCAAGATTTTCAAGATTCGCGAGGTACCATGATGATTGTGCAAACATAAAATCACCGGCTAGAACAGCCACTCGTGTACCATATAGCTGATGGACGGTTTTTTGGCCTGCATACAGAGAAATATACTTAATTTCTAAATTAAAAGGAGGGGACATTTAGCTTCGAAGCCCATATTCCAGCTCTAAAAATCATTCTCTTTACAAATATTTAATCATTGTAACAAGATAGTTTTGGTAATCATTTGTGAGGCAACCCAATTATCTGCACTACCCATTATGACCTGAACCTTCTTTGACCTGATAAGAAATTGTAACAAGATAGTTTTTGTATTCATATTTAACCTGACCCGCTTCAGTCTGCACAAAACTACCCATTCTAACCCGAGCCTGCTTTCACCTATTACTTACACGCCAAAATTGCCACCTTTAAAAGCCATCCCATTCAAATATAGTAAGTTATTGTCTTATTGCAATACAACATAGTTATTGTATTCCTATGTAACCAAATCGTTTTGATCTGCACAAAACTACCCATTTTGAACTGAAATCATCTAGAATACAAGAGACTGGTTGCATTAAGTTAGAAGATGATGTATATTGCACAAACGTCACAACCATGAAAATGAAACCAAATGAAATATTGTACACGCAAAATCCCGTTATTGAGTGCAAAAGAGCTGCATCAAAGTTTAGTTTATGTGTTGAATTACAACCTATGCGATGAATAGAAAAACCTAGACATGTTAAGAGAAAGAGTTGTGTCATCAATCTCTTAGTGAAACACAACATCACGGGTGCAATGATATACAAGCAATGGTGCATGAAGCCAGATATCAAGTTCAGATATGCAGGACAAGACGAGGTACATGAATGTAGTGTCAACAGTTTATTACCCTCTCAAGATGAGTTGAGTTCAATTTTTATGTTAATTGTTCATTATGTGAACTTCCTTTGAGAAAGGCAACAATTGGTGGTCAACAATACAACACTCAAGATATGAACTTTATCTTTACTGTGAATCAGGATGGTAATTGGTATGACACGCATAGTTTGTAATGTAATACCTAAAGAATATATGTACATCGTTTTAGTGGCAAACTTCATGCTAGAAAAATTTAGCACGTTAACTCGCTGAGAATAAGCTGGTTGAAAACTTGAATAAAAAAAAAGATAATCTCAAATAAGCTTTATTCATCAAATGGTTAAAGTGACAGTGTGATATTGTTATTCGGAAAAAGTACATGAAGTAGACACTATCTGGACGATGAGGGGAAGGAGCAAGATAACTAAATAAAATGCATTATATCTGAATGAAGAAAACATAGCTAAAAATGAAATTACCATGAGTAATGCAAAATGACTAGGAAGTAGGAACAAAAGAGGGTGAAAACAATGCGTACATATTGGCCAAGAGGATAAAAAGCAAAATTAAGAGCATAAACATCAAATGCATCAATAACAATGACGAACTATTTTTAACCAGAGAGAACAATTTAGAGAACAATGAAGGGGTTCTCCTGTCAGTCAATTGGTGAGGGTCTAGGAGAAGCATATAGACACTATACGACTCTTTTAATAATGAGTGTTTGTATGTGTAACGAGAACATTAGAGTTAAACCAAATAAATAAAAAATAAAAAAAATAAAAAAAAAGGGCAAAAAGAAATATAAATTAGTAAAGCCATAGCCTGATAGTATTACTATTCCTACAAAGATTTGAAGTTGTTAACAAGGTTTCTACTGTTAATGCATTCAAATGAATGCTCCCTCACTTAACTTTTAATAACAATAACTAAACTATGCTTTGCAATTTGCATAATGGCATAAGAGACATAATAAGGGGAATTGTGCAAATGCATTGATAGAATTTATACTCTTCCAAAGTTTTATCAAATCTTCGTCTTAAAAGTTCACAAACATAATCCTGTCCACAATTCAAATCATGGTATTGCCTTAAAATTAGTAAAATACATCTACTTGAAACACAAATCAATTATGCAGTCTTTGAATGTAAAAAATCAATGCATCTCGTCATCTTTGTTATCAGGAAATACGAATAGGCAAACTGATAATAAATACTTTTACGACAAAAGAACTTACCAACGGAGAGTTCAAGAACCCACCAGACCTCTTATCAGGTGCTCGAAATTCCACATCATTTTCAAGCATCTTCTCATACGGCGTCTTAATATCATTAGGTCTAGTCGTCGTATACACAATCCTCTTCGTCGGTGCCACACTCCTCAACAACAACTCCGAATCCTGCATCTTACTAATCCCACTCCCTTTCACATCACTCTCCATCCCACCAACATCTTGCTTCAACTTAAACATAATATGCACACCAGCAACCTCCACCTTCTGCACCTGATTCCCACCAACCTTACTCAAAAAATCACTATACAGCACACTCACAAACGTCGTCGGCACTCTAGGCTCCGACCCAGGCAATGGTAACCCAGGCCTCAACAACCTCATAACAAACATAACTATCCCTAACTGCAACAGCAACACACCAATCTCTTGCGCCTGAATTTCATTAAAAAAACTTACACATTTCATCAAACACCTAATTTCATTAAAAAAAAATGCACATGTGAAGAAAATTACACATTTCATCAAACACCTAATTTTATATAAAAAAAATTGCAAATGTGAAGAAAACTTACACATTTCATCAAACACCTAATTTTATAAAATTAAAAAAAAATGCACATGTGAAGAAAACTTACACATTTCATCAAACACCTAATTTCATCTAAAAAAAAATGCACATGTGAAGAAAATTACACATTTCATCAAACACCTAATTTTATATTAAAAAAATTTGCACATGTGAAGAAAACTTACACATTTCATCAAATACCTAATTTCATTAAAAAAATGCACATGTGAAGAAAATTACACATTTCATCAAACACCTAATTTTATAAAAAATAAAAATAAAAAAATGCACATGTGAAGAAAACTTGCATATTTCATCTAACACCTATTTTATAAAAAAGAATAATAATAAAATAAAAAATAAAATTGCACATGTGAATAAAAACTACACATTTCATCAAACACCTAATGTGCATTATAAAGCAATGGATACATAGTTCAACTCAAACCAAATGGTAAAAATTCTCAAGCTTGCCTAGGAGCTCGGATTCCAGTCCTATGATTGACCGTAAACTGCCACTTTACCATGCTTCCTAACTTAATTGGTCCGTTATACACAAACACGACCATCAATGAGTTTTGAACACATTTACAACAAATAAGGTTATAATGTGCCTATTGAAGTCGTTCACATATACCTTTATCGAGCGAAAACTAAATCTATAAATAAGAAAGCATGACCGTAACACCTATCAAAACTACTAAATTAACAAAATCAGCAAATAAAGTTCATAGCTTGTGCAATATTGGTTCAGGCATTTCATCAAACAGTTGGTATGCATTATAAATTTGAATGAACAAGCTGCAATGAGAGTGATAAAAGTATTACACGAGCAAATGTTACAAGCAACGGTCACATGTAACACCGATTAGAAACAAGTGAGAATGATGAAAGTGTAAGAAGTTAACCTTTTGCAGAACCAATTTTAACATAATAACTCCAAATTACAAAAGCAACAACCATAAGCTCAAGGAGATGATCGAGAGTGGTGACATGAAGGTGTTGCTATGGCGGCGATTGGTCGTCCAATGGCAGTTTATGTTTTTGCCGTCAGTGGAGATTGGAGGTGAAGGTGGTTGGTGTGTCTATGTTTGCCTGTTTTGTTTATGGAGAGAGAGAGGAAAAAAAGGATATTTTTTTGGGGTTTGTTTATGGAGAGAGAGAGAAAAAAAAAGGATATTTTTTTTGGGTTGGAAGCAAATGAGAATAATACATTGAGACCCCTTTAATTTTTGGCCGAAAATTACAAAAATGTCATTCCACCCAAATTGATATTAAGATGAGATTTACTTGATCTAATGGTCCAGATCTTTTCTCGCATTCTCACAAAAAAAGGCCTTCTCATTTGAACGCTGGTCTATGTATATATATATATATATATATATATATCTATACATTATATATAAGAGGAGGCATGCCACATAAAATGCCACTTGGCATCCCATAATGCCAAGTCATATTTCCATGTCATCATATTTTGTCCACGTAAGCAATTAAATGCCATGTCAAGCATACTTTGAATGGATTAAAATTTCGAAATTAATTCGTGTAAAAATGAATTGGATAGGATTCGAACCTAGGCTCATAACAAGATTTACATATATCTTTAACCACTATGCCAATACAATTTTTTGATTATATCTTGCAAGTTCAAATATATAAACCTTTGCAACCAATTATTAACCATTTTAATTTAATGGGATATTAATGGGATATGTATGGAAATCCCTACAAAACTCAATATCTATTCCCGATTCATACATTATATGCTCAAAACCCTAATATCATCTTTTCTTCAGCGACAATTGTTTCTTCTGCATTCGGGCAAGAGAAGAAAGGTTAGTACACTTTTTGTATACCCGAATATATATATCATATGACTAATATCCAACAAATAATGGTATCCAAACATGGATGGATCCAAAATAAATAATTCGTTTAATGCATGTTGCCATGTAATTGAATTTGGTCAATCTAATCATAATAGTGTATCATCAACTGTTATATGTGCATGATACAAGTGAACTTCAATGTTAACAAGTACGTTACTGCTGGAAAGAAAAATAAAAGAAACAACATTATTTTGTTTTGTGCTTTCGTTGGAGACACACGGTAGCAGGAAGAAAAGAAGCATATCCATTGTTTTGTTTTGCTTTTGGTTTAGTGATTTGTTAATGAGACGCAACTACAACGATTCTTTATTCGGGTCTAATTTTTCATATTGGTATGTTTGTTTTTCTACTTTTCGCTTAAGATCTGCTGATTAGATTATTTGTATTTTGAGTGTTGAGTTTTATAAGTTAAGTTAGCTTAACTAATTACTAATTAGTGTTTGTCTCATGGAATTTTAGTAATTGAGGCGATTTTTTTATGAGTTATATATCAGGTATATGTCTATTGCTCATTTATTTGTAGCTAAAAGAGTATATTAAAATCATGTTTTAGAATTGGTTTATCCAATATTTATTTGTATTAGGTAATAATTTAAACTCACTTCTATTATATTAGAAATATAGGTAAATGTTTCACACAGTTGATTAGATGGAACATGTTCGGTTATTGAAACTACATGGGTTGCGCTTGAAAGGTTTAAGCAATCTCCAAATGACAAGTATTAATGAGTTTTCTATGTTTCGACAAACGATAATCATGTAGCTGTTAATGATAAGGGTAAAAGTAAAATGGCGTTTTCTTCAAAAGAAACTTCCATACGGATTTTTTTTTAGAATAATAGTAATGAGGGTCCTGTTGACAACTGTTACGATCTTCCTATGTCGGCTGTTTAGATTGCTACAGATAATGGTGGCGTCACTACATTTATGCCTAAAGCTTCTACTAAGCTCTCAGTCTTACAAGTACCTCAATAGGTTATGGTAGTTGTAAAAGAAAAGTAGATGAAATGCGTTTGTTGTCTCCAACTTCTGCCAGCGACAGCGGCCACAAACAGAATACCATGAATCTACAAGCACGTGGTAATTTTTTTTACTTCAGTTCATTTGACTGCTATTACTGTTGTATAGCAACCAGGAATTATTAACTTATTTTATGTTTTTAATGAATCGTGGTAGGCATTGAGACGCAATCACACGAAGGTCAGCAAATGTCGGTCAGCGGCCCTTTATATGAAACGAGAACAGGTTTGCAACATTTTGTGTTAATTATTCTTATTTACTTGATTAATAGTGGGGATTATCTTTCGGCTGTGTTATATGTATATAGCTTTACACTATTGTTAACGTGATCCTAATGTGTAAAGGTGGGTCAAAGCTGTGGGATTTTACTGCAGGCGTTGTCAGGAACATGCAATACATTTATTATGCCGAAGGTACAACAAGCGTTGATAAATTTCCAGTTACGGGAGGTCCTTATACTTTTGATGAAGCTTCACCTTCAGTGCCGCTTCTGCAATCATTTCCAAACAGGAGAGGCAAAAGGAAATCAGATGGTACGGTATACAACTCATTTTATACCTTTTTCGTGTACGCGAACGTATATATATATTCATAGATTGGGATAGCACTTATGCTATCGTTGTTTATATGCCAGCATTTCCGAGTTCTACAGACTTTGTAGCATCTGCTGGGAATAACAATGGTATGAGAAACAATGCAAGGAAGAGACGGACGCGCTATACGCAACCAGGTAGTGTTGACAACAAACTGTTGAATATTTAGAATAAAGCCGAACTGTCATATTACTTTATATTAATTCATTCAGTTTCTACTATGTCTCAGATGTATTGCAGTCATAGTTTCCGAGTTTCGGACGTCCTGTTAGGGAGAATAAGCATACTTACTCAGTTACTTGAGGTTAGTTGCGTTTGTACACATTCCTGCTTTCATGTATTATGTTGTCTATACACTTTTACATAACATGTTTATGAGGCTAGCATCATCTTTATTTATGCTTATACCAAATCCAAGAGTAACAATATCATTTACACAATACACTGACTAGAAAAAATAAAAACATTCGCCAAAACACTAAGCTCAAAAAATTGACACAGTATTATCAACAAATACCGTCCAACAATTGCGACCATTTTTATCCACAATAAACTATACCAAAAGCTCCCGCCGCAACGCGGCAGGCGTCTTCCTTTCTTGTATCATATCATTTATCACATCCTATTTTTTATTTTATTAAAATAACATAATTTGTCTAAGTGAAGAAATATTTGGTTATGTAGTGCTCTTTATTTACTCATGCTTTTCTGGTTATGCTCATTTTTTTGGTTGATCATATTTGATGTTTTTATAAGCAGATATCAGGTCCTATTTATTTCTTTGTAAACCAATGGCAAATTTTGGTGGTGTACGATGAACGGTAAAGGTTACTCACCCAGACACTTAAGAGGAGCTGCGGTTAGACAAACGAGCAGATGGGTTTGTAAATGGTGGAGCCCTCAAGGACAACCCCAGTCTTAGGTGGTTCCGCCATTCCCCCAGCCTCATAAAATGAACTATTATCCAAATTCTTAGAATGCCAATTCCCTGTTTTTTCCAACAACCTGGTTCCAACCCATTGACCAGTACACAGACAACTCCTGGTTCTCAAGGACCAAGGTTTTATAACCAGGTTCGATTTTGTTTAATATGAGTTTCTTTAGTTTTTGTAAATGTCAATCAGTGATAAAGTGTTTACATATATGATGTGATCTTGGTATCAGCATGCATCTAAACAGGTGATGGTTAAACAGATGATTAGGTCATAAGGAGAAAAGTTTGGTGAGTCGTTACCAGCCGTGGTCAAAAGAGAGATTCCTAAAAGTCAAAAGACAATAGAAGATAATTCCACTTTCCCTCAAAAAGATTTGGAGACGGTCGCTGGAATATCCACTCCTGCTGTCGTTAAGGAATCCCCGTCACTTGTGGGCAGTGAGGCCGAAGCTGCAACAAAAGCAACTCTCAGGTCTGGCTCTTTCAAAGAGGAGCAAAAGCAGCCTGCCGAAATGGCCCCACCTATTTCCATAGATAAGGTATTCATATATTCTTAGAGTTTTATGAGGAGCAAAAGTCGACGTTTTATGATATATGTACACTTCAAAGGTATGATAAGGTATTATCGTTACAGGAACGCCTAGGCGAGCTATACAATATAATGTTGATTTACATATCAATGGCATGTGCAAAAGTGATCCACAGTGTATTCAAAATGTTTTATGTTTAAGTAGGGATTTGAAGTAGACAGAGGAAAAGTATATGTTATTAACAAATAAATATAACAGTTTGAATCTGTGATCGAGGCTCTTGAAACTCAACAGCTTATGTCGTTCAGTGAGCTGGAAGATCTTAGAATTTGGGCCCATTGTTTGCATCAGTCTGTCTCCATGGGTCAACAAGGGATAGTGTAAGATTTCGTATCTCAGTGGCTAATGCAAGATACTAAATAGATCCGTATGTCATTGGTTTTTGGGAATTATTTTTTACTATAAGGGAATAATAACATAAAATTGATGAGCCTATCTAAATTTAATGTCGACTATAGATTATCCAACTTAAGAATACGGTCTGGTCACAGACCTCATTAACTTATACAGTTCTTTCTTATAACAAGGATTTTATGGACCTTTTACTGTCACCAGAATCAAAGGTTTTAAATAACTGGTTTGAGGTTGTTACTTGATTCTCATTACTCAATAGTATAATAATGTCAATCCAACATTTTAATCTTTTATATGTGAATAAAATGCAGAGTGAGGTATTGAAGGCAACACTTGCTACAGATGCAGTGATAGGAACCACTGTAAGTAGCATTCCATTATAACATTTCTGTATCATATGGCACATTTGTGAATGCATAATCGTTAAAATAATTATGTGCTCTTTACTAAATTCAACTTGCATATACCTTAAATTTGTGACGCAGGCAAGTGCCCACACACCAGGGAGTGGGTATGTTCTGCTACATCATATCTCTCTTCAAAAGAAATGAAGGTCAATAGCATTTGAAGTTCTTTTAATATATTTTTGATGTGAAAGTACTGTTTTGATGAATTCCATGGGAGGTAACTGATATACGTTTAGGTATGTTGAAGGCAGAATGGGCTCTGTGTCTAAGGCTATTGGAAGTGCAGCCACAGAAGCTGGTGTTATTGATTTATTAACTACATACAAGAAAAGGTATTTTTTGTTTACATACAATATAATGAATATTTTTTAAACATAAAATGAAATAAGCTTACTTGAAGAAAGATAAAGGTGACTTAGATTTCTTACTCATCAAACTATTGATTTTACACCAATCTGTTACTGATGGACCTGATGGTTTTCTTTTAATTAATGTCCAGTATCTTGGGGAAACAAAGTCGACTACTACGACACAGGTAATGGCGATGGTGTTTTCAGATATAAAGACCATACGGAGAAGAATCTGAATCAGCAGTTGCGGATTGCTGCATTGGGATACCTATTTATTTCATCTTCAAAGAAGGGTTGTGATGGATGTTTCTATAATAGCTGGGTTGCATTCTCTTCGGTTGATGCACGAAATAACCACTACTGCTTTGGCTTATGGTATTTACAAGACTAATTTACCTGAGAATGAGCAACTCAACATAGCGTTTGTCGACGTTGGACATGCTAGAATGCAGGTACGCATAGCAGGCTTTAAGAAAGGGAAATTGAAGGTATTGGGATTTTGATGAGGCTTTGTTCCAGTAGGATTTAAGAAAGGGATTTTGACGAGGCTTTATTCCAGCACTTTTCTGCAAAGTTTAAGGTAGATTACTAAATTGACGTGCTCCAGAATACAAAGGCTAGCCTGAGGCTTTGTGCTACATGTGAAAAGCTAAAGAAGGTACTACAATTAATATAGGTTTCAAATTATATTAAATTGAATGTATAAATATTAAATTTGCTATTGACAGGGTCTTATGACATGGGAGGATTGGGTTAATGTGTCAAGTATCTAAAATTCCTTGAAAAAGCTAAGCAAAAGTTGACTTGGTATCAGTTATGAAACTAAGGTGATGTGTTATAAGTATACTTTGACTTATAGAACGTTTCCAAAAAGGGAATTGCTGCAATAATCATTACACTTTCTTAATGTAAACACGGGATTGCAGATTCTTAAAGGAAATGAAATTCGATATTGATAAGGCGGTCCAAATGTGACTAGAAATTGCTTATCAAAGCCGGCACAAGGTATTTTAATATACTAAGGAAATTTGATTTTGTATTTGTAAAGTTTTCTATTTGATATTAATAAAATTGGAGTACTCGTCTTTTTGTGCGCATGATTTTATCCTAAATTCCAGGATTTTGTATATGATGATTATGAAGAGGTTTGAACGTACTATCCTCATGGGTACCATGACAGGACAAAGAGGCACTTAATGCTGGTTTTTCTATGTGGTTGTCAAGGAAATGCTATGGGTGTAGCTGTTTGAGTTTTTTATCAGCTTGTGACTCAGATGAACAAACATGTCACCCAAGAAGACTTGAGTTTTGAATAAATCCTTAAACTCAATGTGTTTAATGATTTTGATAGAGAGAAGAAATGGTTAGATATTATTCGGCCCTGAGACCATTATTTTTGCTGTTAACGTTCAGCTGAATAATTAACTGTAATTTTGTGTATAACTAGAAAGAGCCCGGATGCAAGGAGCAGCAGAGGTCGCAGAAAATGCTTGAAGAAGAGTTGAACCAAAAGCTAAATTGGAAGTAGATCAAAAGAAAGACCTTGAGTGGGAAGCACCTCGGCAGGACATTATTGGAGGTATTGAAAACTTATAACCAAATATTCTCAAGTCTCACGCGTCAGGTTCATAATAAGTTTGGTATGTGTAGTCTTTTACACAACATCAAACAAGTCAATAGAGGATGAATTCCACCAACACCTTTTTGCCCATTTTAAAGGGTGTGTTTGAAATTCCACACTGAAACAAAATATTATTTTTAGATTTCTGTTTGTATCATTGAACTGTTTTTTTTTTTTTTCCTTCTCTTATTTGCCCTACTATTTCAAATTTCCAAGTAATGTTAATTTGCTTTATATTGTTCAATCGCACAATAGGATATGAAGTAACCCATGCAGCAGGTGGACCTAAATTATAGTCGGTGGTGCTAACGGATGACAATGCTCCTCACAGGTAAAGGATCTGGACCTAGATATTGGGAAAGGGGTCCCTACTTGCCCAATGCTAAGCAAGGTATCTTTATAATCAATTTTAGAGTATGACAGCTCAATCTCATATGCTAGAGATGGCAACCTGGGTTATGGTCGATCACGAGTGGGTCAAATGAGTCAAATCACTATACCTGCTACATCTCTCTGACATAATTCCCATAACCTATTTTGACATGTTACCCATTACGTGGAACTTAACAACTTAGCATGCGTGTATTTGAATGACAGTGTGAATTTAAGCTTAGTTTTATGTTTTTTGTAACCACGTTAAATGTTATGTACTGTTAGTCTGCATTAGCTTCTTTTTTGCCAGCGCCTTTTTCACTATCGACACTTCTAAATGATAGCTATCTTTTAAATTAAGTGAAAATGTTTGTTTGCGTTATCTGATGGTATGTCAATAGATCAAAACCGTCTTCTTTATTTATATGTCTCCTGCTTATAATTCCCAAATATTTAGAAAAAAACATGTAAGCGTATTTACATATGAGAATCCAGTTTAAGAAACTTTGGTTCTCAAAAAACATACTTGACTTAGGAATGTTCAGTTGATTTGTGACTGACCCAGGTCTAGCCATTTATTCTTTTTGTTCTGTGGACTAATATGGTTGTTTTAATGCACATACTAATAAGGAAGACAATTGAGTTTTATTCATATTTTTCAACAATCTTAAACGAAGTATATGCATATAAAATGAGTTAGGAGCCTTTTTTTTTAAAAGGGAGCTTGATCACTTTATGCTAAACTGGATCAGTTGTCATAAGTGTAGAAGTATAACATCACATCACTTATTTTTAAAGGGGATCTGCAAGGGATATATACTTAGGAAATAGATAGCTGCCACCACCACACCACCGCTTTTGAATTACACAAATATCCCATATCCTTATAAGTTATTGACATTGTCGCTATTGATCTAATCATGCATTGAAATAATTGTATTAGGGCGGGCTTTGCAATTAGTGACCAATGTTTTACATATGAAGCTGTTGAAGTAATCGATATGAAGGCACATGGTCTGTAGTTTTAACTATCAGTTAAACTTCCTTTAATGCACTTATTTATTTTTTAGCTTATTGTGATTTATTTCATTATCATGGCAAGCAGAAGAAAATGTGTTGATCCCAGTTGAGCAAACGATCTAATATAGAAACTGACTAGTAACAAAAGCTTATCAAGTATTACGCGGAATTTAACACTTGATCTTAAGAAAAAGAACAGTTAACTTTCAACACCTCAATATTATTAATTAATACGAATACTCTTACAGTATTAGGGTTTTGCAACCTTGAAGTGAAAACGACTTTAGATATAAAATACACGTATATCTAACCTAGCCAAGGACCTCCTTTTATAGGATAAGGAGTCCTATACAATATACAATACGTATCCTACAAGATAAATATCTTTTCCATATTTATCTGATACAATAAACTAACCGACTCTATAGAACTAGCAGTGCTTACAATACTATCAGCAGTTACTCAATACTACTAGCCGCGGTTATCTTCATCAGTGGTTACTCTTCTTCTGTCCGTGGCTATCTTCAAGCTTGTCCGAGGTTCCATCACTTAAAGTAATTCATCATACAAGGAACCTAAAACCCAACAATCCTCCCCTAAACTTGACAAATTCCAACAGAATTCTCAAGTTTCTTTTAAGCTCAAAACATCTGATGTGGAGGATGTAGCCAAACACTTACTTTTAAGTATCTTCTCATACTTCTTCAGCAAGTCATAAGCTTGACTATCATAGGACAATAACATCTTGAAACAACCTGGCTTCAACATCTGAGTAATTATTGCTGGATGATTATTCAGTTTAGGATACTCACCTTCTACAAGCATATGAATAATCTGTCCAGAAACAGTTAAGACATGAACTCCACAAGTTTGATATAAAAACCAACGAGTAACTTGACCATTGTAGAGTCCTTGCCATTCTGGTTCATCATGAGTAGGCTCAAATAGAATCTTCAAATTATGATACATCAACCTCTCATGATAATCATCTGGATGTACTTCACCAAAATATTTCTTGTAAAGAACCCAAAAATTCATCAAATCATCTCTATCAAAATATTGAAGCATTTGAGAAAATTTATTATACTCAGAAACATCATTATTGAGCCTTTGAATCTTCCAAACTCCTTCACTACCATCTAAAAGATTAAACTCATAAGAAATAATTGGATTCACTTCAGCAACAACTTTCAACTTCTTAGAATCAGATGTCTCCTGAACCACAGATTTTCTTTTTCGTTTACTCTCCATCCATGCATCATGATCTTTTTCCCACTCTTTTTCCTTTTGAGAACCCATTGGACAGAAATCATCATTATTAATTCTCATACATCTCTCATAGAGTTCCACCATTCTTTTAAACGAACAGGTACTAAGATTATCAGAAACATATATACCAGAATTCTTGACAATCCTCATCAAAACATTCCTCAACTGAGCAATAGAAGGAGGTTTCTTTCTTACAATTTTCTTCTTTCCTCTACTAACCTTCTTTGCCATCATTCCCAGAAGTCTAGCCTTTTCTTCATCATCGAACAAAGCCCATTCTTGTACTGTATATTCATCATTGATCAATTCTGAAGCTTTAAGATAATTTTGAGATTCATACCATATAGCTAATATCTTCTGACTAGCTTCTTCTTCATCATTCTTTCTCTTTTCCAAAGCTGCTCTATCCTCCTCTTCTATACTTCTAGCAAACTCTTTATCATAAGCCTCTTGTTCTGCTTTGTTTTTGAACTTCAGTACTACTTCTTTGCCTTTTCCAACATTAGATTTAACCATTTTCTTCTTAACAGGTTCACCAATAACCAAACTTTTACCTTTTGGTTTACCTTTTGATTTAGTAGCAGTAGACTGACTAGATAAAGCAGGTGCAATAATTGATGTAGGTATTGATAATGTTTTGCTCAAATTAATCAATGTGCTTGCAGCCTCTTTCTCTACTTCTTTAGACTTAGATGGCAATTCAGAAATAATGGTAACAACAGTAGAAGTAGTTGTAACAGCAGTGGGTATGACAGTAGATGAAACAATAGCCAAATCTGAAACAACATCAGTGATTACAAAATTACTAACCGGGGTTTCAGATATATCATCAGTGGTTGTGTTCTGTACTATATCAACATTCCTCAATTCTTCAAGAACAACAGCATTCCCAGCTTTATCAGAAACTACAAAGTCTTGATCTCCACTGTCAACATCTTCATCCATAGTAACACCAACAGATACATTCCCAGCCTCCCCTGAAGTCATGCCATCACTCCTCCCCTATTTGGATACATCATCCACATTCAGAGTAGGAGAAGAGTTCACCTTCTTTTTCAGACGCCTCAAAGCTTTCAAAACTGCAAGACCAGGTCTTTTCACTCTTTCCAAAACCAAGACCCTATGCTTTAACCTCCGAATAGTTTTGCCCTGAAGCACAGTTAACTCCTGAAGACCAGAAATCTTATCCTCCATTTTAGAACACTGACCCGTCAATTCATTTATACGTTCAAGAATATCCTCCCCACTTCGACCTGTGTAATCTGGTCCGAGAGGTGGATCATCGAAAAAGCCCTCATGTACATAATCATCAACCGTCAATTCATTATCAGGTTCCAACCTATCCTCATCACTTCGAGCTGTGTTAACTGCTCCGAGCGGTGAATCCTTGGATACAAAAGACATAGCACCAGACCGAGCCTGATCATCTATGCACCCTATAGCAGCCAGTTGGCTAGGGATACCTCCACCTGTGTTAAGCTCTAAAGAACTTTCCACATTAGGAGTTGCCAAAGGTTGGGTCTTATCGATGTTTCCACTATCCTGACCAGCATCTAAGCATGAATCAGTAGTGGAAGCCCTTCCAATCATGTCACCTCCACACCGTGTGACAGCCTCATTAACCAAACCACTAGCACTAGCCTGAGGAAGCTGAGTGCCCTCTGTTCTGTTAACCTCATGTACCTCAGAATCAGTAGGAAAATTTAACATGTGAGGAAACAAAGGAACATCTGGAATAACAACGTTCTAGGGCGGATTCCTCATATATGCAAACACGCGAGGAATCATACGATTTATTTCATACTCTCTAACATGTTCAATAGGATCCTGAATTTGTCGTTCCACAAGCAATTGAACAAATCGAGGATACAAATAATACTTTCCCTTCTTCCTAATATTCTGCACTAACCCCTCATAAATCATCCTAGACCAATTAAATTTCCTTCCATCTGACAAACAAATAATAGCAGTAGCAATCTTGGAAGGAAAATCATTAAATCCTGTGGTCTTATTGCTCATACACATTAATAACGTGTGAATCAAAAACTTCCATTGGGGAGAAAACAGATTCTTAAAAAATTGTACCTTTTCACCTCTGTGGGTGTATCCTAATCGCTCTAAACCAGCCACAATCTCAGCATCAGAAAGATTATCAACACCATCAGCATCATCCAGCCGCAAAACTTCTCGAATAAGCTCCTCAGTAACCGAAATAGCATTGTCATCCACCCTAGTACTAAAAACCTCCAACCCATTAACCTCCTCAAGGGTAGCATTCTTCCAAAACTGTCGTATATAGGTTTTGAAAATGGTAGGTTCAATCGTTAAAGCAAAGTGAATAGGACTATGAACAAGGAAATCAATCATTTGATGAAACCCTTCAGAGCGAGCATCTTTGGTGAGAAGAGCAACAAGATTATGTGAAGTAGAGTACAACTCAGGCATTTTCTGTGAATCCATTAATGATGTGAATAAGGTGAGTTTGTGAAGAAATCAATAAAAGTGATTAGGGTTTAAGGATATAGAGAAGTAGAAGTGGTTATGAGTTTAGCGAAAGTGATCCATCCGTGATTTGATAAGTAAAATATACTTTTGCCAAAGTGTCAAAAACAACCCCTGAAGTATCAAAACAGATAAGCATACTATCCGTGCTTCCACAACATCTGTCCGTAGTTGAAATACTCCATCAGTGGATGCAGAGAACCACTCCTACCAACTGCACAATATCATTAGAGCAAGCAAATCCAGGCCAATGAGAATGGTATCTCACCAGATAAGAAGGAGTACAATGGACACAAAACTACCTAAATTTTTTTTTTTTTTTTTTTTTTTTTTTTTTTTTTTTTTTTTTTTTAACACAAACATAAGCAGCAAACACACTAGCTTCTTATGCAAAGACATCCTTCTTTCCTGCAAGACAACACAAAACAAACACAAAGACAAAGATTATGATTGTCAGTGGTTAGAAATAGCCAGAAGTGGTTACAAATGACCTATCCGAAGGTAAAACAGTAAAGTCAACATAGTCAACTTCTAGAATATATCTCAGTCCAATCCCCAAGAATTTCATTAACTCGCCAACCACATTTAACCTGCCCCTTAGTTACTTCAGTAACCCTAATCCTCACTTATAAAAAGCACCCATATATCATAGAACGCCCAAACCAATCAAGAGATAAAACCCTAATTGCTCCAAAAATTCCCAATCAACCAAAATGTGGAACCCTAGTTGGAACAAACCAGAAGTGGTTGATCTAACCACCACCTCATCCTCTTCATCATCTTCATCATCAAGTGAAGATGGAAACCCATGGCTAACCTATTTGCCTCCACTCGAACCAAGACCAAGAAAATCTCCATTTCTCCCATCATCAGAAGATGATAGTGTGGTGGATCCAAGTGATGCTTCAGAAGACTCTGATGACTCTTCTAAGAAGAGAACTGCAAACTCCAAACCTTCATCTTCTAACCCCCAACCAAGACCTCGAGCAAGAAACCCACCACTCCCTAGTAACAGAGAGGTGGTTCTTGGTCGGAGAGTACCAAGTCATGGTACTTCTTCACACATCGTAACCAGGAAGGGAAAAGGGAAGATGGAGTAAGTTGCTGAATGATGGTAGAAGTAGATGGAGCACAAGAAGATTATCATATCAGCCATCTATCTGCCAATATCAGCTTCAGCTTCTTCGTTTTCATCAATCCATCCTTTCCATTTTGATCCTTAGCTGCTTCGTTTGCATATGATAAATGCATATCCAGCATTCAAACGATATCAGCAAGGATAGTAGTAGTAGAAATATTAGGAGAAAATCATGTATAGTTGTAGTCGTTATTCAGCACTTGAAGTTTCATTGTAAGCTGTAAGCTGTAAACTATTTTGTTGAATGAACAATGAAATTTCAATACTTCTTGCATCTCTATAATGATTTAGCATTTTCCTGCACAATGATTAGAGAAAACACAGAACAACTAGCAGAGGATAGACCAACTCTATCAGTGGTTAGAAGCAACACTATCAGTTGTTAGAAGCAACACAATCAGTGGTTATAACAGAGAAAGCAATACTTAAGATTACATAATAACAGTCCAATACTTTTACAATCTTGTACAAAACAATTTGAGAAATTTAGAGAATAAGCATTCCAATACTAACAACAAGATACTGAAACCTCCCCACATCAAAAGCTTTTGTGAGAAGATCAGCAACATTGAAATCAGTATGGATTTTTACCATTTGAATCAACCTTTTTTCATTACAATCTCTAATAAAATGATGTCTTATCTCAATATGTTTAGTTCTAGAATGTAAAACAGGATTTTTGATAATGCAAATTGTACTGTTATTATCAATGTAAATCTTAGTATGCATAAAATTATACCCAAAATCCAGCAATTGATTCTGAAACCATAGAACTTGACCACAGCAACTAGCAGCAGCCACATATTCAGCCTCAGTTGTAGAATTTGCCACAATAGTTTGCTTTTTACACTGCCAAGAAATTAATCTGCTTCCCAAGAACTGACATCCTCCAGTGGTAGACTTTCTATCCAGACTAGCTCCAGCATAGTCACTGTCAGTGTAGGCCACCAAATCAAAAGGAGAATCCTTAGAGTACCAAAGGCCCAATTTAGGATGACCTTTCAAATACCTAAAGATCCTCTTAACAGCATTCATGTGTGATGTATTGGGTGTTACTTGAAATCTTGCACACACACATACTGAGAACATAATATCTGGCCTAGATGCAGTCAGATACATCAAAGATCCAATCAGGGATCTGTACAACTTCAGATCAACTTTGGGACTCCCATCATCAGGTAGTATAGGTTTCTGAGTCTCCATAGGTGTACTAGCACTTTTGACATCTTGAAACCCAAATTTCTTCAACACATCTGCTACATACTTGTCTTGACTAATGAAAATACCATCAGTCCTTTGTTGAACCTGTAGCCCCAAAAAGAAAGTGAGTTCTCCCATAGAACTCATCTGAAACTTATCATGCATAAGTTTCTCAAAATCTCTGCATAGCTCCTTGTTTGTAGACCCAAAGATGATGTCATCGACATAAACCTGAACAAGTAAAATATCATCTTTGTGCTTTTTAATGAACAAAGTTTTGTCAATCAGTCCTCTCTTAAACCCATTGTCCATCAAATAAGTAGATAGGCATTCATACCATGCCCTAGGAGCCTGATGCAGTCCATACATAGCCTTCCTCACCCTGTAAACCTTGTCAGGATGATCAGGATCTTCAAAACCAGGAGGTTGACAAACATATACCTCCTCATCAATAGTGCCATATAAAAATGCACTTTTAACATCCATCTGATACACAACAAAATTCTTGAATGAAGCATAAGCCA
Organism: Chrysanthemum seticuspe; assembly: GCA_019973895.1. NCBI lineage: Eukaryota > Viridiplantae > Streptophyta > Magnoliopsida > Asterales > Asteraceae > Chrysanthemum > Chrysanthemum seticuspe. The sequence continues at coordinate 216,125,086 of BPTQ01000009.1, read as the reverse complement.
AAAACAATCTAATAGCTTCTATCCTTGCAACTGGTGCAAATACTTCATCATAGTCCAAACCTTCAGTTTGTGTGTATCCTTGAGCAACCAATCTTGACTTGTTCCTCACTACAATTCCTCTTTCATCCCTTTTGTTTCTGAATACCCATTTAGTTCCAATAGCCCTCTTCCCATTTGGAAGATCAACCAATGTCCAAACTTCTTGAAGTTTGAACTGAAGAAGCTCCTCTTGCATTGATTCTACCCATCCTTCTTCTGTTATAGCTTCTTCTATTCTCTTGGGCTCCTTTTGAGATAGAAAACAAGCAAACAAGCAATTTTGCAGATCTTTATGACTGTTTCTTTTGTGAAGAGATCCTGCAAAGAACCCATGTTCAGGAAAGGGTTCTGAATTCTTAACTCTGCTTCTTGTTTGAACTGGAGTATTCAAATTTCCAAGAATCTGTTCCTTGGGATGAATTTTGTGAATTCTGATAGAGGTAATTGGACTTTCATTAAGAACAGTGTCCAAATTAGTCAAATTAGCATTGAAGAATTCATCCAAGTCTTCATCATCAGTAGGAGTATCCATCTCAATTAATTCAGGCATATCAGGATCATGTGGATACTCCTCATTAGGATATAGTGGCTTTGGATAAGGTCCAAAGAAAGTACTATCATCAGTGCTTGTAGCAGGAATTGCACTTGAACTATCAGTGGTAGAAGATGGCTTGTCAGCATTTACAGATGGCCTATCAGCACTTACAGTAGGCTTAGCAGTGCTTGCAGACTGCTTTTTCTTCTTTTCAATTTCTTCTACCGACACTGAGTTATCTTGCACCAACTCATCTTTATCTTGATGATGATCAACTTTGCTTCCAGTATTATGGATATCATCATCAGAGGGACCTTGCTTGTGAATGATGGAAGGAACAGTACCAGTTTTCCACTTTTCAACCAAATAGAACTCTGTTGGAGAATCAGCTTCCTTTGAAGATTTATCTACTTCAGAATCCTTCTGTAAACCTGCATCAGCATTAGTGGATGTTCCTGCAATGATAGGCTCATAATTCATAGATTTGGTTAGCATATCAATGTTAAACAACCAGTCTGGTCCTTTGGTCTCAACACTAGGAGTCTTTTCACTGAATTGAACATGTAGGTTCTCTTCAACAATTCTAGTCCTCCTATTGTATACTCTAAAGGCTTTACTATTAGTGGAATAGCCTAAAAAGTATCCATCATCTGCTTTTTCTGAAAACTTGCCTAGGTAGTCTATGGTATTCAAAATGGTAACAGGACACCCAAAAGGTTTTAGGAATGCAATCATTGGCTTCCTACCATGTAACAGCTCATAGGGGGTCTTGTTATGAGGCTTCACTACCTTACTTCTGTTTTGCACATAACATGCAATTCCTACAGCTTCAGCCCAAAAGGTAGTTGGTAACTTAGATTCTGACAACATAGTCCTTGCAGCCTCAATTAGTGTTCTATTTTTCCTCTCAGCTACACCATTCTGTTGTGGTGTTCTAGCAACACTAAACTGTCTTTCAATACCTTTATCTACACAAAACTGATTCATCACATTATTCTTAAACTCAGTTCCATTATCACATCTGATTACTTTGACCTTATGACTTACTAGATTTTCTATCTTAGTAATGAAACTCTTAAGAATCTCACTAGTCTCACTCTTAGTAGCCAAAAAGTATACCCAGGAAAATCTACTATAATCATCAGTGATAACTAGGCAATACTGCTTATGGTTCAAGCTTTTAACAAAGGTTGGTCCAAATAAGTCCATATGAAGCATAAACAGTGGTTGTGTTATGGTGTTTACAGTTTTGGTCTTACAAGAGGCTCTATGTTGTTTTCCTTTTTGACAGGCCACACACAGTTCCTTACACTCAAAAACCTTTGAAGGTAACCCTCTCACTAAGTTTCCTTTTACCAGTTTATTGATTGTTTTGAAATTTAGATGACCTAGCCTTCTATGCCACAATATTGACTCATCAACAGATGCTTTAGCAAACAAACATAAGGACCTATTAGGAAGAACATTTTTAAGATCAAAACAGTATATATTTTCCTTCCTAGGTACCCTAAGTTGTATAAACTTCTCATCAGGCATCTTAAACTCAGGAGATAACACCACACACTCAGTTTCCCCAAAAAGTACCCAGTTTTTCTTATCACACATTTGAGAAACACTGAATAAATTGTACTTTAGTCCCTGTACCAAATAGACCTTCTCAAAGTCTAGCTTCCCTGTCCTGATTGTGCCTCTGCCAAGAATCTTTCCTCCCTTTGGATCATTGCCAAATGCCACATATCCTCCATCATAAGCTTCAAAATCTTCCAAATTGCTTCCATCCCAAGTCATGTGCCCAGAGCAACCACTATCAAATACTCCTTTATCTTTTAGCTCAGTTTGAAGATTGCCCTGCACATAAGATTTCAAAGATTAGTTCCTCTTTTGGACCCAAGTCAGTACTGACTTGGGTCTGCCCTGTGCATCAAAATATTCAAATTTTGTCAGGTCCATTGATGCACAGTTGACATATGGTAAAACCTTTGTCTTAGGCTTCCATTGCCAACTTGCTGAGGCCTTAACAGCATAAAAATGATTTCCAACCACTGTATCAGTTATCACCTTTGGAATTTTCAAAACTTCTTTTAAATCAGTGGTGATTTTTGGCTTATCAGTGGTTTGACACTGCTTAGCCGCGTTTACATTTTGCTTAGCCGTGGTTGGAATCCATTTTTGTGTAGCAGTGACAATAGATTTTGTATTCCCATTCCTCATCAGCACTGCTCTTGGAATCATGTTTCTTTTAGGATGAGGGTGTGTTTTATTTGAAAAGTTTTTATGATTCACCCTCCTCCATTGATTCCAAACTTGTGGTCTGTTTTTATCACAATTCCTCTGTAAATGGTCAAAACTACCACACACAAAACAAGCCTTATTTACACATTGAAACTCATCACCTAATCTGTTAGAGATTAAACCATTTAAGTTTCTTTGATTTCCCCTAGGTTTAAATTGTTTCATATGTTCCCTAGGAATTTCTCTGTACTCTACAACTCTTTTGGTAACTTTAGCTCCAAATCTTGGTACAGAATTGACTTGCTTAGAATCAACTTTCTTAACTGGCTCTATCTTTTCAGACTTAGTTGATTCAGTACTAACATCCTCAGAATCTGATTCCCAATCTTCAATTATGGGAGCACCAGATAACATATCAGAACTTATCTTAGGTAATTCAGTCTTATTTACTTCTTCAACAGGTTTATTAAAACTGAATTCACTACTAAATGACAGTTCTTTAACTGGTGGTGCATGTTTCATTAAAGGGGGTGGTGGCATATCATTATATCCTATACCAGTACCATCTCTAAGCAGTTTTTGACCAATTGGTTTCTGTACAAGATCAGAAGCATATTGTAATTTAGCAACCCTAACAATATGTTTTTCTTTTTCCTCTAGGGCCTGAACTTTTACATTTTCTGCTTCTGTTAGTTTATCTTTGAGCATTTTAATCTCTCTGTTTTTAAGGTCAATTTCACCACCTAGTATATTGATCTTTTCTACATACTCAAACTCACATTTAATACAGAATTTTAGCTTCTCTTCCACACCCTCTAAACCAACTCTATATCCTAAATTATCTAGAGTCAATCTCTCTACTTCTTTTCTCATACTCTCAGTGATAGCCTTTTGAGACTCTAAGATATCAGAACATGATTTAAAAGAACAAGTAGATGTTTTAGAATCATTAGATACCTCAGAATCTGAACCAGAAGATGAAGCATAGGCCATTAGAGCAAAGTTATGCTCTTTTGAAGCTTCACTGGCCAGAAAAGCTGCATTTGGACCTTCTTCAATCTGATCACTCCAATCATAATCACCAAGTCCATCCTGAGCAACCAAAGCTGAAGAACTAGTAGGTTCTTCTGTTGTCTTCTTAATACCCTCAAGTCTTTTAGGAGCTCGACATTCCCTGGCAAAATGACCTTTCTTCTTGCAGTTAAAGCACTCCATCTTGCTTTTGTCGAATCCAGCTCTCCTTTGACCATCATACCTAACATGTCTTCCAGTCCTCCTCAGAAACTTCCTTGAGTACAAATTAACAGACTTCTTCTTGATAACAGTTTCTAGATCACAAGCTCTGATACCACTTGTTGATCCCAGTTGAGCAAACGATCTAATATAGAAACTGACTAGTAACAAAAGCTTATCAAGTATTACGCGGAATTTAACACTTGATCTTAAGAAAAAGAACAGTTAACTTTCAACACCTCAATATTATTAATTAATACGAATACTCTTACAGTATTAGGGTTTTGCAACCTTGAAGTGAAAACGACTTTAGATATAAAATACACGTATATCTAACCTAGCCAAGGACCTCCTTTTATAGGATAAGGAGTCCTATACAATATACAATACGTATCCTACAAGATAAATATCTTTTCCATATTTATCTGATACAATAAACTAACCGACTCTATAGAACTAGCAGTGCTTACAATACTATCAGCAGTTACTCAATACTACTAGCCGCGGTTATCTTCATCAGTGGTTACTCTTCTTCTGTCCGTGGCTATCTTCAAGCTTGTCCGAGGTTCCATCACTTAAAGTAATTCATCATACAAGGAACCTAAAACCCAACAAAATGGATGATGAAAGAAGACAAAAGGAAGGATACCGATCTTACCTCATGGAAGATCATGAAGTACCTGACTTAAGCAAACACCCCTTATTTTGAAATCGCTATAGCAGATGACCCAGACACCCATTATTAAGATAATATGCTCTAATTATATGTTTGTTTATATATTTTTATAAAATTGCATATATATGATCCTTTATATATGTGCACGTTAAATATTTAAGTTTCTTACTACATGAAGGTAAGTGGAATTTTAATGCAATTACATGTTTTTCTTTCAGTTAATTTTGTTACGACAAGCATGAAATTGATTATTAAAAATTGTTTGACCTATATATTGCGTTTATTTTCTTAATCCAAAAAGAATCAGTGGGGGCGCTTATGACTATAAAAGTGACATTTGGAGTTTGGGACTGTTGATCCTCAAGTGTGCCACAGGACGTTTTCCTTACATACAAACTGAAGATCAACAAGTCTTGCAAGTTTCTATGAGATATTAAATGCTATTTTCTCAAATCTACCACCTTCAGCACCAACCGATCAGTTTTCACCAGAGTTCTGTTTGTTTGTCTCTTCCTGGTAATTTAAAGTTACAAAATTTTGTCTTATAAGGTTTATACTTCTGCCGAAAGTTATCTAAATCTTCGTAGGGTAGTTCTTTATGTTAATTATACTATGCGCAAATGAGATATAAGGTTGTGTGAACATCATGGTTGTTATTTTTGGTTTTGGGTGTTTTTCATCTTCTATAATCAGTATAACTTTGATCTTACTTTCTTTCCCCACTCATCTTGAAAGAGACGTGTGCCAATTTTGAAAACTTGGTTAGCAAACCCACATACTTGCTTATTGTAAACAGACTCGAATGAAATGTTCAGAAACAAGGTAAAATCTGAAGGACTTCAGGTCATCACTTGCAATTAGATATTTTCTTCCAACAAGTTCCCTTTTCTTCCATTTCCTTCAAATACACACTAAATTGTCATGTTTCGGATCTCATTTTGTTGGCTGAACACTTCATTTGAATGAATGTATTCATGTAATTTAATGAATGGTGTTCTTCTGAGTTCAATGTTATGATTAATTTTCTCTCGAGTGCAAGAGATCTTGTGTTCTGTATAATCCTTCCATTTTGAGTTTATGCCTACCCGCAAACTATTTTGATTAAGACACATCGCCATGGGGTACTTCAGATTTCTCATGTGTTGGTTGAGTTGTGAGATTTCGCAGCTATATAAGTCAATCAAACGCTAAGTGTCACTCATAAGAATGGGATACTTATCAAACTCAGAAAGTCCTAATTAACGTGTTTTTTTAAGGGTTCCTCCATTTAGCTACAATCTTTTTACCACTGTTGATAATAAAAAGTAGTGAAAAGAGCTGGAGATGAGTTCGGGAGAAAATATGTCATTCTGAACTGAGGTTGAAGACACCAAATCAGCATGAATGGAATCTGTTAAGGCATGACCATATGGAGAAGCTTGATAAATATTAGTATACGCATTCGAGATATTGGGTGAAAAGTCAAGAAGATCCGAGATCAAAGCCAATTGAGGAGGATGAATACACCATCAATTCAAATTTTACTCCTGAAACGCGAGACAATAAGGAAAGACAAGATGCAATGGTGTATCATTTCCTCCATTAGCCCACATAAAGATTATAGCCATGAAGGAATATGTAGACCCTGATTGAACAAATTAATGTGAGTATGGAGTCTATCATTCACCTCCCCTCCAGATACAAATGTTCACTTATCTTGGAACCAAAGGATTCCAAGCGAATTTATGCAACATCAATAAGCTTAGAGAGTTTAACACTGAATTTTCCACTTGAATCAAGCTCCCAATTCTTCCATATTTTAAAAGTAAAATAAATTTGTTACAAGATAGACCCTCCCATACAGTTTAGGAAACCAAAAGCTAACTTATGTTTATATCATTGTGTGCAGATGCAAGGCATTTAACTGCGATCAATGTTATTCACAACATGCATTACAAATAAATGACCTTATGCAAGATAGTTAAAGGCAAAGAGGCCTTGAGGTGGCATGCCTTGCCTAGGGACCAAGTTGAGAGGTGAGGACTCGAGTGAATACTAATAACACACAAGGAATAGCAAATAATACTGAACTTCTAAAGAATAATAAAAAAATGGACTTTGTAGTTCAATATTACTTAAATAATATTGTAGTTGTTTCGTTTACGTTATCGTTTAATAAATGAGTTTAGACAAATATATATACAACTTCGTGATACAAATAGAATTATTGTGTTCATTTATTGTTTTTCATACATGAGTTTGTGGTACATGTAGTCGTATTGTGGTTAGTGATTGTTTTTCATATACGTTTAGCAGTATTGTGGTTAGTAATTGTTTTTCATATATTTTTTTCACAGCTGAAGATTCTAAAAAGAAAAACACTGTAATGGAAACACCCATGTTGGAAAGTGACACACTAGGAAGACAACTCCCATATATTGTAGCTATTTTGTATACGTTTTTGTTTTTATATTGTTTTTGGTAAGTACCTTGAAATTTACCCTTTCATGATTATAGACCTACATAACATGCTGGAAATTACGAAGTTACATAACTTTATCAAATATGTAGTCTTGAAAGGTTAGATGAGCTTGACATTGTAAAATATGACTTCTTAAGGTACCCTGAAACACAGGGAATCTGGACTAAAGAGCATGTCAAAGAATGTGATCGGAAACCAGTACCCACGAGGCCTTTTAAACTATTGGCTTCTCATCATCTTCGTGTAGCTTTGACTATTCCTCCAGAATTTGCCAGAACTATTCTTCTTCTCCTGTATACAAATCGAAGCTTCCTCCGAATGCATCTATCCGAGATCGGATTGAAGCTATTGTTGGGTACTAATTCGCTTAGTCTTTTGTTGTGTTTGGAACTAATTATTGCAGGTTTGGGTTACTATAATTAATTTAAGATAACTACGACGTTGAGCTTTGTTACTGCTTATCCAAGTCCTTATTTGTTATTGTTTTTAGCAAGTAAGCATTTTGTACTCTTTGGATAAAGCTCAACTACTTATATTATAGTAATGAAAACCTTGATGGTCATTTATGCAGGATCATGAATTCAACTGACAATGTTCTCTTAATTATTGGCAAAGCACGAGCCTTTCAATGCTTGGATGATGACACATATGAGAGGCCATATGCAAGGAAAGTGGTAATACAAATTAGAAAGGCATTGGAATACCAAGTAAGTGTTGTTTCGTAAAGTGAAGTAAAGAGTATAAGTTGGGTTTAAACGGGTAATTATTTAGTATGGGTCATAATAGGCTATGTTGGGTTAACCTACACTCTTTTCTTCAATATTAAATATAATTATAAATTGTTTTTTGTCAAATTGTTGAATAATTAATAACGGTTAACTAATTTTCATCTTTAACGCATTAACAAACAAGACCTACTTAACTAATATCTTACATGATTCATTCATCATATAGATTGGCAAAACATGTTTGACAAAATCAAATATTTATAACACAATGTTATATATACTTGCATATTAGAGACGAATAAAGTCAAATGGCGTGCATGGTTCGGTCAAGATGGATACGAGCCAATTGTGTTTGTGAATGGTCCTATTTCAACACAAGATAAAGTTGCGGAGATTTATTCATATTAAATTACATGTAATATGAGTACTAAACAGACTTGCGGGGTGTGTCATTGAGATTAAACTTTGATGTAAATTTACATAAATTTACTTTGTAATTTTTAATTGTTCTATAAAATTTATCGTTCATTTAAGTTTAATTCATATATTATGTTGTTACAAAAAAATTTGTATACTTTAATTGTTCTATAAATCTTGATGTTCATATATTTTCATTGTTATGCATTCAATATAAAAACTGGTACGTTTATATCTTATTTTTCGTTAACTTAATTTTTTCAACAATATTCATAAGTGTAGACCGCCCATTGGGCGGGCCAATTTTCAACACGTCCAATTTTTGTAACCATTCTTTAAAACCCTTCTTACGCTATACAAACGTATGTCAACGATAATTATAAGCCATTCTTCTTCCCTCCTCTTAGAAAAAAACCCTAACGTGCTTCATTCGCTTTTTTTTTAGTTAATTGTGAAAATCGTCCCTGTGGTTTACCGGGTATAACGAAAATCGTTCCTAGACTTTTTTTTTAATGGATCATCTCCCCTTGGTTTTGACCCGTAACGGGTTTGGTCCTTTGACCACTTTTTTCGTTAGTTTGACCGTTAAGTAGGACTGAAATGACATAAATATCCTTAAAACTAAGGTCCATGTGGTTTGTGGGGTGTAACGAATTTATTCCCTATTTTTTAATTACATTTTTGTTCGTTTCATCCATTTCGTCCGTCTTTATACATTTTTGTCCATTATTCTTACGTTTTTAGAGCGTTTATTATCCGTTTTTATACATTTTCGTCCGTTTTAATACGTTTTTATCCGTTTTGCGTTAGTTTTCACATGTTTTTATACGTTTTTATCCGTTTTCACACGTTTTCATACGGTTTAATCCGTTTTTAAACGTTTTCATCCATTTAAAAATTTTATTAAAAAAATCGTAAGATTACGAAAATTCTAAAAACACATACTCGAGCAATCTTAATCGTGTATCTTGGTTTATAAAATTTCGTTTAAAAACTTATTGAAAATTAAACCTTATATAAAGACTAACTACGTCATCAAAAAAATAATTAAAACACGTAACACACCAAAATATAATTATAATGTAAAATAAAAAATTAATGATATCAAATTTAAACAATAAAATGTAATAACTCTGAACAAAAACACTAACACTGCTCTAACTAAGTAAATGGTAGTTGGAGAATCCTTAAAGAAGCCGTCGTTTTGAATACCACCTCAAAAAGGATTATATCATCATTATCAAAACCATATAACCACAACATTTTCCCCTATTCGAGGTAAACACACAAACATCACCACTTAACAAACAAAGGGTATCAACAAAAAAACTCCACATGTAACACGACAATACATACATATTCTCATCACAACAAACATCAAACAAAACCATAAATCCATTCACAAATAATTCAAATTCGTCAACATCATCTAAATTTGGTAAAATAACAGCTGGAAGCACCTATATACAATAACTAAATAAACATAGTTAACAAAAACAAAATAATAATAATAAATGTTAATAATATTGTCAAATGTAAAAGATGTTCATGATTAATATTGTTTAGAACAAAATGTTAGAAAGTAGTTACGACTTTTAGCCGTTTTATGGATTATGGTAACATCAGTTATACTTCTTAACCGTTTAATTTAAATTTTAATAACTTTTAACTATATTTGTTCTGCTAAATCCTAAAAATAAAAACCACAAATCAAAGTACTTACATGTTTTTAGTCGTTTAATTGATTATGGTAACATCAATTGTAGATTTTAACCCATTCATTTAACTTTTAATTATTTTTTAGTATATATTTGTTACACTAAATCATAAAAATAAAAATCACAAGTCATACCCGTCCATCGGACGGGTTTTGACACTAGTATATATATATATATATATATATATATATATATATATATATATGTATATATATATATATATATATATATATATATATACACATATATGTATATATATATATATATATATACATATATATATATACATATGTATATATATATATATATATATATACATATGTATATATATATATATATACATATGTATATATATATATATATATATATATATATATATATATATATATATATATATATATACATATGTATATATATACATATGTATATATATATATATACATATATGTGTATATATATATATATATATATAGAAAAAAAGTAACTCCTAGTACCGTTTTTCACAGATTATGGGTCTCAATACCGTCTTCCACGGTGTATGGGGGAGGTTAAGACGTAGACAGCCATACCCCTACTTAAGGCAGAGAGGCTGCTTCCGGTTCTACCAAAGGTAGAAAAGGACCTCCGGCCTTGCAAGGGGTGAGGATCGAACCCTTGACCTCTGTCTACATATATATATATATATATATATATATATATATATATATATATATATATATATATATATATATATGATGAGTTGAGTTCAATATAGACAACTAATTTTTAATAGACCCAGTGAACCAATCATAGGCATCCATTTGTTCACCAAAATTAGAAAAACCACTTTTCACCATTTATCATTGAAAAAATAAAATATCTTGCAAATGGTAAATCGTTAAGCGACAAAAAATCTTGATGGTAAATGGTGAAAAGTGGTTTTTATAATTTTGGTGAACAAATGGATATATATAATCGATGAGTTGAGTCAAATGAACTAATTTTATGTGTTTGTTATTAGGGGTTGGTTTCAAAAAAAATGACAATAATAGTGTTAATAATAGTTTGGTAGGGATGTTTGGATTCAAAAGTGGGCTCATGTATTTTAAGTTGAGAATATATGAGTTATTGGATTCTCAACAACTTGAGTCAAGTTATCCCTCAACTTGATGGGTTTACCCCACCCATCACGATGCGAATGCCCGCAGATTATGTTTTCTCACTCGTTGCCATCCCACGAATACATAAACTAATCTAGATCAGACTAAAAACATTATTTCTTCCCCGATGTAACCTTAATTAATTAATCAACCCTAACTCATCTATCAACAAACTTCCTAATTTCATACTATGAAAAACCACGATCCAAAATCCACAATTACCAAAAATCAGGAAGAATTAACCTTCATTAGTGCATCAGAATCATTTAATTCCAATCACTCCAAGTCCTTATCTTTTTCAGACATAGACAACATCATCATACAATCACCAGATTCGCCAGACTCGTCGTCGTCCGATAACCTTAAACTTTTATCTCAACACATTTCCGAAAAACTAGATTCTCAAGATTCCCATGATCACAACATTTCCACAAACATTTATAATAATGACATACCTGAAAATAAGACAACCTTAAACGAACCAAGTAACGTTAGTTCCGGGATCACGAGTACTAATAACGAGTCGAATATATCGAGTTTTATTAATGGGATAGTTGGATCAGTTATAAAAATGATTAGTTTTCAGTTAAATTTATTAGTTACTACTGTTACATTGCCTATGTGGTTAACTTTTTGTTCTTATAAGTTTATGATTGATCCGTTAACGATGATAAAAACTGTGAAATGCTATATTATGGATTATGTTTTATGGGTTTTCGGTTTATGTTATGGTTGTGTTAGAAAACATGATACAACATGGAAGTTGGGTGTTCGTGTTGGTTGGGGTTTGTTATGGTTGTCTTATTTAGGATTTGTTTTGGTTAGTTTGTTGGTTTTTGCGTTTGTGGTTAGTGGTGTGATTTTGAAATGTGTGATGGAAGAGCCGATTACGGTAATGGAAGAGTTGACGTTTGATTATACGAAGGAGAGTCCAACAGCGTTTGTGCCATTATTGTCGTGTCCTGAGTCGGAGTTTTTGGAATGTGGTGAAGGGGTTAAGAGTGATTTAAATGGGGAATCACGGGTTATACCTCTTGGTCATAAAGTGTTTACTAGTGTGTTGTTGACGTTACCGGAGTCCTACTACAATAGGAATCTTGGGATCTTTCAGGTATAGAAATCTTTATACTTTGATGTTTAATTGTCTGAGTTATTAATAATAGGGTGTTTGGATCTGCATTCTGCAACTGATTATCTAATTGTTTCGTTTTTAGTGTTTGGATATAAAGATGCCGATTGTGATCATTATTGAGAGTAATCAAATTTGGATAGTCAGTTTCATAAACGTTGTAGCAAAACTGATAATCAGTTTAATAATAGGTTGTTTTGATCTGCATTTTGCAACTGAGTATCTAATTGTTTGGTTTTTTGCGTTTGGATATAAAGATGCCGAATTATTATTCAGAGTAACCGAATTTGGATAATCAGTTTCATAAACGCTGTAGCAAAACAGACACTCCAGTTTACCCCCTTATTATTATGCTTTGAAGTCGCATAAAATGATAGAATAATTTTCTTGTGTTTGTTTATAGTGAAACTGAATCTGATTAACTATTTACTTATTTTAATCATCATTTTTGGATAATTAGTATAGGAGTATTTGCTAGGAAACTGATCAAATTACAGTGTCTGATCATTAGGACCATTTTACATCCAAACACTATTTGCAACCCGTTTTGGTACAGATTATTAGTAATTCTACCACATAATCACTCCAAAACACAATCCAAACACCTAGTTTCTTACTAATCAAGTTTTTCAAACACCTCATTTCTTACTAATCAAGTTTACCAAACACCCATTTTTATTATTACATATTGTATAATAATCACTTTCATTATGCACATCCAATACCTTATTCTAATTTTGGTATCATACATTGCCACATTGGTGCTTCTAAGTTGTTAAACACTAATGCATAACCAATGTTTATTTATGGTTTTTCCTTGAAGGTCAGAGTAGACTTCCTTTCTGGTAACGGTCAACGCCTTGCAAGCAGTAGACAACCATGTATGCTGCAATTCAGAAGTCCACCTATCCGCCTTATGTTGACCTTTTTAAAGCTAGCACCTCTTGTTACCGGATATTCATCAGAATCCCAAACAGTAAACATAAAATTCAGAGGATATACTGAAAGGAACGAGCCCACATCCTGCTTTAGGGTAATCTTGGAACAACGAGCAGAATTCACAAAACGGGGAGGTATTCCTGAAATATATGAAGCGTTTTTGAAACTTGAGTCGCAACCACCTTTCTTAAAAAGGATTTTGTGGTATTGGAAAGGGACAGTGTACATATGGATTAGCGTTACAATATTTGTGGTTGAGTTGTTGTTCACTCTTGTATGTTGCACGCCTATTATTGTTCCATGGTTACAGCCAAGAGGAAACTCTCCAAGTAATAATGCCCCTCGTAACAATCTTGTAGGTCAAAATTAAGGTACAGCTGAACATTTGCACAGTCATGCGGATCTTTGTATAAATAACCTAACTCTTACTGAGCCCAAATATTGATTGATTGGTGAGGAAAAACTGTAGATGTCATAGTGATTCATTAATTCTTCTGTATAAACATAAAAGGCCATTTGTATTGCCCTTTGATAAATTTTTAAATGCTATTCTTTATAGTATCATCTGGGAATCTCACTATCTTGTAATAACGGTTATAAGTTTGAGACTTGTTATGTATGCTTTCATCTATCTTGAGTTTGATGCCTGTAATAAAACAGTGTAACTTTGATCAATCTTTCTACCAAACACAAAATGACAAAATGAATGAAATGTGTTTATTTGAAAACAACATAGTAACTTTCATTACGTAAGTTTCTTTGTTGTGTTCTTAATCAATACTTAGTTACTCACATGTTTTCGGCTAATATACTTTCATCAATGTATTACGTACCTGAATTTATTTTTGTGTTTATCGACGAAATTTTCATATATGAAAAAAGGGGTGGGATTATTTTGACGGTAGCTATAATTTTAGATTGACCCCCCTATTTTTTGCATTTTTTTCATTTTTTTTTTATATTTTTTTTATTTTTATAATTTTATTTATGTCAAAAAACTATAAACCTGAAAATGCGAAACAGTAAATATAAAGTTTAATAAGTCAAACGCTTAAAACTGTCAGAAATACGGAACAGAAACTGACAAAAAACTGTGTTGTACTGAAAAAAGTGGGGGACAAGAAGAATATTCCCCTATGATGTGACCCCATAGGGGGGTTCTAATAGTACAACCCGAAAAAAGTTATCAAAATGTCTACGCGTCAGGGAACTAATTGAAATGACTTGTGAGCAACTTGATTACCAGCACAGAGACCCACTTCTCCATTAACCAATACACTATTGCCGCACAGGTTTAGAGATACAATTAGGTATTTTTTTTTAGTTATACTAAAGGTACTGGCAACGCATGCGGTTTGGGTTCGGTTTGCTTCCATGCCGCACGGTAACACCGTTGCCACCCGTGCGGTATGGAGCGGTGTGGTATGGAGAGCGGGGATTGATGCCGAAACGGTTTGCAGAAAGGGGAGCGTGTGGGCTTTTAAATTTTCGACCGTTGCATGCTAAACTTAAAAAATAATAATAATAATAAATAATAATCCTCTTTGACCGTTGCATTTGAAGATTAAAAAAAAAAAAAAAAATCCCCTTTATAAATAACACTTCATCCTCCTTACATTTTATTCCAAATCTCATCATTTTTACACACACAAATCAACTACAACACTCAAAAAAAATGTCTTTATCATCATTTTCTTCATCCGATGACGAATTAATTTTTCCCGAAGAGTCTTCCGAACTACTTTTCTCCACCGGTAGTACCCTAGAAACCTATTTCGCCTTGCGCGATTCCATTGAAGACACCGCTAGCTCAAGCAATACTCGGGGGCAGTCTTTCACCCGCTTTCGTGATAAAGCATTACAAACTCTTATGAATGACTATTTCGTCGAACGACCAAAGTTTCCCGACCATGTTTTTGGTGATAAATTTCGAATGAATAAAAGATTGTTTTTAAGAATTGTTGGTGATGTTGAAGCGAGATTTGAATGGTTTAAAGAGGGACAAGACGCAAGGGGAAAAAAAAGTTTCACGGCGTTACAAAAATGCACATCGGCCATTCGGCAACTCGCAACGGGTGAATCTCCGGATAGATTTGATTACTATTTAAACATGTCATGAAGAACGTCCAATATTTTTTTTTTTCGGTATTTTTTACTAATTTTTAAATTCGGTATTTTTTTTATTATTATTTTTTTTTACTATTTAATATTTTGTAGGAGATTGCCTTGATCATTTTTGCCATGCGGTAATTGAATTATATGGTCGAGAGTTCTTACGTAGGCCGACAACCCATGACGTTGCACTGTTATTCGAGGCACATGAAGAAAAACATCATTCCTGGAATGCTTGGTAGCATTGATTGTACACATTTCGTTTGGCGCAATTGTCCTAGGCATTTGAAAGGCCAATATAAGAGAGGTGATCACCAATACCCGACTATTATGCTTGAAGCCGTCTCTTCAAATGATTTGTGGATTTGGCATTCGTTTTTTGGTCCTCCCGGTGCAAACAACGACATCAATGTTTTGAATCAATCTCCGTTGTATCTTACTGAGCGAAATGGAACGGCACCAAACAGTTCATTTACTCTAAATGGATGGCTTTACAAACGTGGATATTATCTTACGGATGGAATTTATCCTACGTATTCCACGTTTGTTAAAGCATATAAGTATCCCACCGACCCGAGGGAAAAGAGATTCAAGAAGCTACAAGAGTCTGCAAGAAAGGATGCCGAACGAGCTTTTGGGCGTCTTAAGGCAAAATGGACGATTCTCAGTCGTCCTCTCCGGCCTATGTCGGTCGAAAAGATTCGACAACTAGTATATACGTGTATTATATTCCACAATATGATTTTAAAAGACGACGTGATGGCAATATCACCAGTTCCTATTATGGATCAGCCGGTAGCGCCAGTTTACGATGCCAGTGCACTACAGGAGTTACTTGACGAAGATATCCATAATCGTCTCCGATATGATCTTACGGAGCATGTAGCGGCTCAAGACTTAGCATGACTCGATGACTAGTGTCATTTTTTTTATTTCATCGGTGATGTATTTTTCTTTTTTTTAAGTATTATGTAATTTTTTTTATTATTAATAAAATATTATGTTTTTTTGTTAATTGTTTAATTAAATTATGAATTAAAAAAAAAAAAAAAAAAGAAAGAAAGAAAAAAAAGTGTGGTATAGATTGACCATTGCCACTAAAAAACTATGGTGAGGTATGCGTGAGGTATGAGATTAGGTGGAATGATATTATTGATGGGTAGTGAGGTATGGTGTGACATGGTTGCCACCACCCTAATCATTTCTCGTCCGCAAAAGTGAATATTTTAACATTTTTTAGGGCCGGTTTGGTATGTGATTATTATGGGTATAGAATCAAAGAAAATTAATAATAAGTTGTTTGGTACCTTCTTTTTTTAGTGGGAATGGGTGTTGAATCATAGATGTCATAGTATTTTTGGTACCTTCTTTTTTTAGTGGGAATGGGTGTTGAATCATAGATGTCATAGTATTTTTGGTACCTTCTTTTTTTAGTGGGAATGGGTGTTGAATCATAGATGTCATAGTATTTTTAAATATAATAATAATTTTTTCTTTTAAAGTTTTTTTGTAACTCTTATTTATAATAAATAAATATTTTTAAATATAATAACAATTTATAAATTATATATATCATATATTTTTTCTCTCATCATTTTCTTTCAAACCTTTCTCAAATTTGAATCTAATTCCAATC
The DNA here is from genome assembly GCA_019973895.1 of Chrysanthemum seticuspe. NCBI lineage: Eukaryota > Viridiplantae > Streptophyta > Magnoliopsida > Asterales > Asteraceae > Chrysanthemum > Chrysanthemum seticuspe. Next base: position 216,108,092 of record BPTQ01000009.1, on the reverse strand, counting down.
CCACTTACAAACCAAACGGGCCCTTAATATTAACAAAATACAACATAACAAAGCCGTTTATAAAGATTAAACGGAGAACACCATCAAAGTGGCCTATTAGCTCAGCTGGTTAGAGCGTCGTGCTAATAACGCGAAGGTCGCAGGTTCGAGACCTGCATGGGCCATTAGATTTTTATTCTACTTTTTGCAAACATTTAACAGTTCAGCCCTTTAACTTTTTATTTAAATCCAATCAGCCCCTCTAATCCAACAAACATAAAAACAAACAACCCACTCACTCATCTAATCTAACTAAAACCATCAAAAAGAAAATGGTGATCAGGGTTTCAAATCTGATCCCTATTTTCATCATTTTCCTTTTAATTGCTACTTCACCTTCATGCGGATCCATTGGATTGAAGAAGAATAAAAATCAGATGAAAGAAGAATGTGAATCAGTGGTGTCAAAATCACAGTGTGTCAACAACATTAATTGCAGATGGTGCCAAAGTGATGTTCTTGATGATTCTTGTTTTACTAAATCTGAATCATTGCGTTTGCCTTCTCATCTCTTCATTTGTTGATTTATGTAACTTTGTTATTACTATTGTTGTTTAGTGATTTTAGTGAAGATGTGACAGATGATGTTGGAATCTATGTTTTTTTTTTTTTTTTTTTTTTTTTTTTTTTTTTTTTTTTTTTTATAATTGTTTTTGATATATGTATAAGATCATAAAATTCATATATGAGCAATACATTTTCTAGCAAAATCAATTCATGATTTATGTTTTGTTATTTACTGAGATTTTTTATGTAAACGGGTAAACGGAGAAGTATCCATGTTTAAGTTACCCGGAGAAGTATCCCTGTTTAAGTTACCCGGAGAAGTCGAGCCTCTTTTACTTGGTACACGGCCTAACCGTATATTCCTGTGGCTGTTTTCGGAAATAGGCGGCTGTATGTATTGTAAAATGAAGAAGAGATTTTGGAAAATTTTCACTAACTGAATTGCTTGTACATGATCACATTTTATTTTATATACAAAGAAGAAAGTCCGCAGCACCTTGAATCAACTGAATTAACAGAAACAGAAAAAAAATAACTAACTTAAATATATTCTAACAAGCTAAAATATTTAACAGCATTTTATTTGATCGCATTTAATTCGATAAGCTGCAAAGTGCATAATAGTTTTAGAGAATGCTGCTCGAGAGGAACCATCAAATATACGGATTGTGAGGTTGTGTTCTGTGAATCCTGTTTGGTTTATAAATTTAGGTTGTGTTGTGTGAATCTTGTTTGGTTTATATAGTTCTAGATTAAAAGTAAGAATATGCTGTTATATGTGCCGTTTAAATGCGATTCTATATGTATGCGTGCGTATGATATGTCAGTCATAACCAATAAAACGAGGAATTTTTCTAGTAGTTTATAAATTGAATACAGGATTTATCAACTTAAGTTTAATCCTGATTCCACTGTTATACAAAATGCTCACGTGTTCAAAGCTGTCAAGGAATTTGCTCCATCACCTGGTCTACATTCGATATTGTAAGCATATATATTATGTGTACAGTTAACTACTAATCACAACTTTGTGAATCTGCATCTCACTGATCAAAACAGACCAATAATACACCTCCCATATTTCTTCGCCATTGTGGTTTACATTTTAGGAATACAGAGCCCTGCATCATGTAGGCACCGTGTTGCACCTTTTAAGGCATCTTATATGGTGATCTGGAAACGTGTGCTAAGTTTTTCCCTATATTCAATTCTAGAACTACGTATGCTACAAAAGAGATCGACTGGTCATAGATTCTCAACTTGAGGATATCATTGGAACCGGGAAACTCCAGTTTCACAATATGGATGTGGAATTTAAGTAGAACCTTATATCTTCTAAACATAATCAACGTTAATTGTGGTTCTATCCCTTTCTACTGCTCTACTAAAATTCTTGCAGTTTGTGATTACTAGTGATTTTAGATATACTTACAACGTTTGGTTCCTGGGATTTGTAATCGTACAATGCATTGGTTGGCAGAAAATTTAACAGATATGGAACTGAAATATAATTTTATAAAAATATTCAAGTATAGTCTGAATTATAAGTATAGTCTGAATTATTAAAATCAAAGTTTGATTTAAGATGGGATATGAATCATGGCTACTATATTTTTTCTGTATGGTGGTTTATATATATTCGGTTTAATGATGGAAACACCATACAAATGTCAATAGTTTAAAATGAGAGAAGGACTTGCAACTTGGATTTTTAGAATGTTGTGTTTGCACTTGGAAAAGGGGTGTGAACCTTGGAGTAATTGGCAAGGTCACGGGTTGGAGGCATGGAAACGACCTCTTTGAGAAAGTGGGTGCAGACAGAGACTTCTACCTAACGCCAGCAAAGGTTGACCTCTGTATTGATCAGAGACAATGATTTTGCAATTGAAAGTTGTTACTTGCAGGTTCACCTTTTTCTTCGTCAATTTTAACATGACCTAAACATATCTCATGGTCATACATGTCCTTATACATTTATTGGTTTAACTAAATGTCTCGGATCTAAAAATCCATTAGTGAATTTGTTCTCTATGAGATGGTTGTGTTAGCTAATAGTATTTTGAGAAGCAATGGACTTGTTGACTTTGACTGTCAAATAGTTAGATGGCACATTGATTGCTACCATTCAAGTTACAATTGGTCCCGAGACCATTTGGGAGTGTCAGAGAACAGCCAATGCTAACAATCAAAGCCATCTTAAAAAACCAGAGGGCTGCAAACAGAGCTGTCAGATCTCCAAGATAGAGACCTACAATTGATTTGTACCACAGGGTGTTACAAATCAATTACAAATTATCACCAAAATATAAAGAAATTGCCCCAAACAAAGGCCCAGATAAAACAGATATGAATATCACCAATGTCTCCAATTTCAGAGAATTTTCGGCAGCTGACCAAACCTGTGCAGCTCTTGAACGAAGATCAAAGGACTGTTGAGTCTCCACCAGCTCCAAAATTTGCACCCAACTGAGATTCACTATAATCACAACTGCTGTCATACTTTAAATTTTGTATATAATCTTGAAATCTGTTATATTTTTTCTAAATTACTTTCCTTTGTAAATTTTAAGCCTGTAAAGAAAAAATATTTGAGCTTGTTTATTTCCAGGAGTCAATTTTTCTAAATTAGTTGAACTTGTGAACTTGTGCATACATATATGGATGATTTTGGACTTTTGGTTTTGTTATTTGTGAGGAAATTATGACTAATTCGATTTTGTATATTAAGTTCAAATTCAGCACCAAGGACTCCAATTCTTGACAACTTGTTTGAAGTCTCAAAAATATATAATAAACTGTATGTTAAAAATACAAAAACGGTAAACATCAGAACCGCAAAATTGTTTAGAAAACGCGATAAATAATAATAATCCCAAACACCCTCGCAAACAAAATCCTACACGAATTCACTGAGTGAAGATTTAATTATCAATAGAAAATCATTCATCAAACTATATGCAAGATCAAACATTGCATTTAAAAAAAATATGATCATAAATCACTACAATGTACCTCCTTTTAACATAAAGAAGCAGGTAATAACATTTCAAATCCTTCAACAAACATTTATAACATTATAAACTAACAAAATGGAAAAAAAATTCAAAACAACAAAATATACCACCAATAAGGCAATAACTCAAACTTCAATCAGAGCTTGATAGTTTGATTCTTTAATATCTCCCAAAACACCTTCATCAATCAATTTCACTGACTCCGAAACATAACTCTTTACAGCATCCTTCAAATCATCAAACTCGTCACACCTCTTAAAAAAACCATCCATCAATTTCTTCAACTCAACATCTCCAAAATCATCGATAAATGGGCTAATAGGAATCGCGTTTTCAGGCTGCAAACTATACGAATTAGGATTATCATCGACAATCACAGCCCTTTTCAAATCCCTCCCCAACCCCGACAAATCCTTAACAAATCTCCCGTCACATTCCTTACACGAAGCCCTATACAACTTATGACTGATCACCCCTTTTTTATCTAATTTTTCCAACACTAAAGACGCATACTCCTCAATCCCAGCCGTAAAAACCACAATCTCAAAACCATTCTCACTCAAAAACTCAAGAAACTCATCCACAAATGGACGCTTCACCACATAAAAAGTCACCCTTTCGCCATCAAGCAATGGTCTAACCACAAAATCGTAACCCCCAGGTGGCGGTAACCCATTAGCCAGGACAGAATGAACTAGCGTCTCATCAAGATCAAGAAACACAGTTTTCAAATCAGGCGCTTTCAAAGGCGGAAGTGGAATACTAATTTCTTGAAATAGCGACCTTCTTACAGATACAACATTATTATCATTATCGTACTTTTTTAGTACTTTATAACCTTTTTTCTTAGATGATTTATTCTTAGGAGTAGCGATACGGACAAGTTTTGAAAAGATTTTAACTAGACGACGGTGACACGTATAAATGGACTTATTAATCGAGGCAACTACAACTGAGGCGGTTTTGGAAATGGGTGTTTTCTTGTGGCGACGAAGGTTGCGGGTTTTTGCTGGAGATGGTTTTGGTTTCTTGGTGATTTTGGATACCATTTTGGGTGTGTTTTTGCTTGTGTGTTTGAAAATTTTGGGTAAATGAGGGTTTAAGGGTGATTTGAAATTAGGTTCGGTGCAACGGTTATAAAAAGGTTAGGTTTGGAACCCGAGGCTAATGGGGTTTTGATTTTTTTTAATGGAGAAAAAGAGTAAAGTGGTACAGCTGGAAATTAGTTTGGACATTTGATTGTGTTTGGCGGGATATAATGGTAATTGAAATATTTTGTGTTGTGTCAAAATATGTGCAAAAATAACATGTGTTTTAGAAATCGGTTTTGCAGTGGACTTGGCCGAGTTTGATTCACGGTTCAACCGTTTTAATTGATAGTTTCACCGATATTTCAAAAAATTAGTTTCCAGTAACTAAGTCAGTTGTTGATTCAACCGATCAGATCAACCCAAATTTTGTAGCGATGAAAATAACGACTTCATGTCTTTTAAATTTCGTTTACAATAATGTTTTGACTGTGTCAAACTTATTGTCTCTTTGTAAGTATGAATATATAAATTGTTTAAATTTTTAATTTTGTCTCGAACTAAAGATTAGTATAAAAAAGAATTACAAACAACACTACTTGTAATGGTTAAGGAGAAGAACACATGATGATTAGTAACTTGTAATGGTTAAGGAGAAGAACACATGATGATTATTAAAGGAGAAGAATACGATAAGGTGTGTGTACACATGCTACAAGCAATTCGTTCTAAGGGTGGTGGCATTCATGCCACACCATACTTCACCATACCTCACAACCCACCAATAATATCATTCCACCTAATCTCATACCTCACTCATACCTCATCATAGTTTTCTAGTGGCAACCATGATTCCATACCTCACTTAATAATACCTCACCAATAATACATGCATGCTTTAAACTCACCATGCCAATTCGGCATCACATACCGTATCCCATACCACACCGAGCCATACCGCACGAGTGGCAATGGTGTTGCCGTGCGTTATGACTCCATACCGAATGCAAACCGCAGGTGATGCCACCACCCTAATTTTACAAGTGGGTTTATCTTTTTACTCATACGAAAGATGACTAATGGAAGGAAAAATACTCGGGAAGCTCGAGTTATCTAGCAGTGCAGGCTTATGTAATTTTCATTAATTGAAGGTACAATTTAAATATTAATAAAAAAATTATCAAACGGGATTGACCCAATACAAATAATGCTAACACTAAATACTATTCCACTAACATGTAAATCTGTTTAATTCTCATTATCCGAATAATAAGTTTGATGTATAATACAAATAATGCAAAATGGTCAAACGAGCTTTACTCAATATAAGAGCACTCCCATTCGTCATGGGGTAACGCCCGTTAAGGCTTCAATAACGCCGTTGGAGGGCATGCGAAATAACGGCGTTGGAGGGGGGCGTTGGCTCCTTAACGCGGCCGTTAAGGGCCAAAAAAAAAAAAAAAAAAAAAAAAAAAAAAAGAGGAAGAAGAAGAAGAAATAGTGTGTGTGGACTGTGTGCTTAACAAAGAGGAAGAAGAAATAGTAGTAGGTGTATGTGGACTGCGTTTGTGTTTGTGGACCACATTTAAACCTTTTTTTTTCTTTTTTTTTTTTGTTATTTTAGTTTTATAATTTTATTTAATAATATAAAAATGTTATTTGTATATTAATTTAATAAACGAAATATTGGTTTACGTTTAATAAATGAAGTGTTTGTTTTAGTTTAGGGGTTGAAATTGAAAATATGAAATATTATTGGTGTTATGGTCTTATTGGGATGTTATGGTTGTGAGTGTTTTTTGAAGATGTTAATGGTGTTATGCTGTTATGAATGGGAGTGCTCTAAATAATGCTAATACTAAATACTAGTTCACTAACAATATGAGATATGGCATTTTCTTTCTAAAATTTAATAGATGCATAATATCATAAGCATATATCATTTTTCTTTAATCATATCGTAAGTTTGGCTTATCCTTCCTAAATAGAGTCTACATGCACGTCCATGTCTCAGGTCGAGTATGTCAAATCAATTAATAATGGATTGACGAATAGTTGGTCAAAAGTTATGGGCAGTGCTATATGCTTTCATTGACAAAATCTTTCTAATGTTCTTTGTAACTTAATTTTGACGACGAAAAAAACTATACTTAACCTCGTTGGAGTGAGACACTGAAGAAGATAAAAGCTAAAAGATTATGTGCATGATATAACATAATTAAATATTATCGATAATATATGAGATCATGGGTTCACATACAATTATACGAAATTTTAGCTTTATGTAATTATCGTAATTGTAGAAATGATCTTTTAAGGTGAAATCAGAATTAGGCATAGTCAGTTGGACTGATTAACAAGTAACGAAACTAAATCAAAGAACCAGATGGAAGCCCATTTGGGCCTTGTGATTCGTACGCCTTCGAGGAGGGGAGTATGCAAGCATACACACATTCAATCGAAGACATAATGAAATCAAGGGAATAAATAACTTATCTCGATGTAAAATAGGGTATGAGAACCCTAAAATACTGTCCAAACCAGACTACAATCGTTTTAGGTTTTTACTCCACAAGTCTGCTTCTCAAAAACTGAAAAATCGAATTTCTATATATAGGTTTACAACTGCGACGGCGTCGCCTTATAGGTGTGACGCCGTCAGATCGCCGCCATTAGGGTTTCGTCTTGGCCAAGTCATCATTGGAACGACGTCACGTTGTGGTTGTGACGCCGTCAGTCTTCAGCAGTGACGTCGTCTGAATCTGGATCTACGCCGTCTGAGAAGAAAAGTCTTCGTGACGCCCTTACTCTTCAAAGTCTGACGCCGTCAGGTGTAAATTAGCAAATTCGCTCCTGAGTCGTCACAAAATAGGGACGGCGTCGCCTTCTGTTTGGGACGCCGTTAGGTGTAATTTCAGCATCTTGAGTGTCTTGATCTTGACTTAGCCATTTTCTTCACATATTCACTCTTTTTCGTCCAAAAATGCATCATTCCAGCATTTTGCTTCCAAGAGACCTAAAAAGTGAAAATGAACGAAATTAAGCAGTAACGGATATAAAAGTGGGCGATTACTGGCTTAAATGACCCCTTAAAAGTGTACGTTTTAAATCCTTATCACATGCTTTTTGTTGTAGCAATAAGCTACTAGATTGAGTACTTCCATACTCTTTTTGTGTAGCAAATGGTCCAAAATACTTCTCCTCCAGCTATTTTGACCACACTTATGAAATGCAAATTCTCATGCAAGTATCTTAATTCAGAATGATCGTGCACAATTAGGTGTATCAGACACACAAGCTATAAGTATGGAAATATTGTCAATGGCGGCTCTCAAGTAGGTACCAGGAGTGGGAGAATGAAGCATGAGAGCATATGTGAAGTATCCGAGGCTGTTGATGATAGAGTATCTGAGGAAGGATAGGGATCAGTCTTCAGTGAAGGTAAATCAGGCACATCGAGGAGTATTCTGTAAACTAAACAGTCCATGATCTTCTAGAAACTTCACTAAGAAAACATCAACAACAAAGCTCCAGCTTACATGAAGATATCTTATAGCTTGTTGTTGTAACTACAGATGTGAGAAGAAGCTTTATGCTCACTCATATCTGATTATACTAGGTTATTCTGATGGTAAACAGGAGATAGTTGGGCCAAGAATGCTGACCACAAACAAGTGACCAAATTGTCTTTCGAAAGGTACTTAGGATAGTTATGACGTACCCTCCGATCAGGTCGAAGGACTCCCCTTCGGCCTCAGTCGAACCTTCATGTCGAAGAACTAAGTCAGTCTTCTGAAGTAATCATTGGCGTAAAACCATTCATCGTTGATATGGTTACCAGTCGGGAATTCGCCAATTGAAGGCCTAAGCCCTTCAAGGCATGACCTTGAAATTACTAAGACGAAGAAGGCAATGACTTGGTCCAACCCACGTTCCCTATTTCTCCTTAGCTTTCCCGCCAAGACAGAGAGAGTGGGGATTAAGCCTTAGCGGTTACCATAAATCATGGGACACCCCCATGATCTCCGAAACATGTGCAAACACTCTCCAAGCCTATTTTCTTCCCTATAAATAGTTTGGACGAGTCATTACTGATGGTATGTTCATTTAACACTAGATTTCACACTTTTAACTTACCTACATCATATAGAACATACTTGGTATTTGCAAATGTGCTTTTGGCCAATCAATTTATAAGTTATGGGGCATAAAGCAATGGTTTAACATCATTCATAACAAGTATAAGCCCCGCAATAGTCATAACAAGCACGGAAAATATATACTAGCACCTTACAAGTGGTGTTTGGATACTCTCATCTCTCGGGTGTATAAAAAATATAGCAAATGGAAATGGAAGATAAACACTCATTAACCGGTCATAGTACATAGATTACCATAGGCTTGAGACTAGATCAAACCTCCACCGCTTTGGCGTAAGCACCTAGAAACAACTATCTAAGAGGTCTTTAAAGGGGTTGTAACGTTAGGCTTACGGTTAGGGAAACAAATGGTTTGGTTGGATAGGCGATTTAGTGGTGGCAAGTCAAAAATCTTTATGTTACAAGCATGAAAAGAATGGTGTTGCTAAACCAAGACTCAAATATCTAAACTCTAGATAACTTTTGAAACAAACAAACATAAATATAAAGATAGATGTAGGATGATAGCCCGTATGTTTTTCCAATTTTTCATTTATTTATTTATTTATTTATTTTTATTTTATTTTATTTTTTTTGCATACACTTTTACTCTACCATCATCTACGATAACATCAAAATATAAGGGATTTATAGGCACATCCCTACACTTGAGCTTTTATTATTCTAACACTAATTTGACCCGAATTGAAAAGATCAAAACACTTGGAGTACATTATTACGTAAATAAAGGGAATTTGAATTTAACGTTCTTTCCCGTCACTCCATAAAATTTAACTTTACCCATGAGTCCCAATGTTAGGTCACCATATTAGTAACACAAGCATCAATATGTAAGAAATAAAGAAGGAGAATGATCGGTTGAACAATAATCAAACACACACACACGTATGAATAAGACCGGTTATGCTTAGAGAGTGAATGAGAGAATAAATTGAACAACCAACCCTCAAGTGAGGGTTATTACAAAGTATTTATAGGAGAGGGAGCTAGGGCAACACTCCTAGTCCCTTCCTTTCCTTATTGGGCTTGGGCCTAGGCTTATGGGCCTTCTACATAAGCCTAAGCTTAATAACAAACATAAAGGCCATAATTAAGCAAACTATTACATTTAATTACTAACACTTGAAATCATGTTTAGGAGTGATTCCAACAATCTCCCCCTAAGTGTTAGTGATTGAAAAATATAAACGGTGAAGGTGCTGATGTAATAGTAGCTTTGACGTCTTCTGACCTTCTTCTTTCTTGTGAGAAGAATTGCCTTGAATTGAACAATCTCCCCAGTGTAGAGAAAATGTTTTCTTTCAACAGTTTTGCTTTGACATCATCATTGACTTTGTTCTTTGTGATGGTAGTGATAGTATGTTGTTGTTGTCTGCATCAGGTCAGCTTCGTTGCTCCAGTGTCTCCACGTCATTCTTCAACATGCTCACACGCTCTTTAACGTTGGATTTCAGTACTGATGAAGTTCTCTTAGTATTTAAACTTTGTTGATTCTTTGACTTGACGAAGAATCATTCTGACTTTTGTGTTGCCTTTTGAGAGAACTTCCATTAGTGATGATGTTGGTATGAGCATGTGAAGAATCTGCACGATCAGTCTGCTCCAGAGCTTCCATAAGAAGAAAAACATAAAAAGGTTAGTAATAAGCGGATTCCGGCACTTACAAGTTTGAACTTCGAGAGTGTTAACAGCATAGTGTGAAAACACAACTCTAATTCTTACAAAGGCCGTTCCTGAACTGGAGTCCTACAAGTGAGATAACGCGATGTACCGAAGTACACCTACAATTCAGATGAGTCGTTGAGGTACACCGAAGCATCACCTCACGATTGTAGACCGTTTGAGACACACTAAGCGTAATCCACGGGGAGTTACCGAAGTGACCGGCTGTCAGGGCTATTTGAAGTTGACCCTGGCAGGAGTTTCCATTCAATCACTGAGGATTACAATTGTGAACCTCTCATAAATGTTCTTGACAGATTGCAAAGATCTGTGAAGGACTCCATAACGTACCACTGATATTCTTATTGTTGAACAACAAGTGATGAAATGTCAAGTGTACCTAAGAGATCTTTTGATGAATCTCGTGGCTCTAGACTCAATAGTGCGTTTTGGTTTTCCTGAGCGGAGACTAGGGAGAGGGTCTCCTTCTTCAATAGCAGCAATCTCTAAGAGAAAGCCGATAGATTATGTAGGGTTTCCTGTGAGAATGAAACAAGCTTCTGTTGAGAGAAACTTGAGTGGCTAAGAAGGTTTAGTGCATGCGTCACTGGGTCCATGACGACTTTTAATCTTCAATACCGGCGTCATCAAGTGACAACCAGTAGCATAATTTGTGATAATCCTTGGTGTGTTAGAAGAATCCTTTGGTGGGACGAAAGTGACCGCTTGTGAATAAGTAAAAGGTTTGTTGTAAACAACTTTTTCTAATTTTGATCGACTCTCGTCTTCTGCATCTAATTCCTCTTGACGATGATATTCAACAACACTCATAACAGAATTATCAATTTTATATTCTGCACTGGAAACTTCAGGATTTGGTTTGAATGCTTTGGTTGAAAGCTTAGGTTTGTAATCAGCAAGATTCGGTCCATATCCATTTGGATTGGGTTTTAAAGTAAACTTTTGAATAGCTGTGACTGACTCACCATGTTTGTAAACAACATTTCGAAACTCTTTAAGTTTGTTTTGCAAGCCGATAATTTCTTCAAGATGGTCATCTATTCGTTTCGTTGAATGCTTTTTGTATGCAGAGAACTGTTTTTGACAATTTAACAACTCAGCCTTAGTTTTTTGATTTTCCAAGGTAAGAGCGTTAATTTGTTGTTTATGTTCATGTTTCAGTTGTTCTATTTCAGACAACAAAGCATTCTTCGAGGCGGCTAGATCACGCATCTGTCGTTCTAAATATTGTTCGTTTAGATGAGATTTAGCAAAAGCGGCTTCAAAACCTTTTTCACGGTTTTCTTGAGTTTTGAAAAAGTTGAGTTGCAGTTTTAAACATTCAAGATCCTTGGTTAACAGTGCATTTTTACTTTTTAATTGCTGATTTAATTCACGACATTCTTCCATTAGGGTTTGTTGGTCTTTAAGTAACAGATCAACATCTGGACTAGGCAAAAGTTCAGCGTGTTCAACGTGAGTCACAACATGATCATTATTCAGATCCTCAAGTATTACTACGGAGTCAATTTGATTATCAAAGGAAACCATAAGGTCATCTTGATCGTCAAATGTAACTACGGGGTCTAGTTGAGAATCGTCGGAATGAGATGGGGATGACTCATTTTGAACATTCTAAGCCTTGCCGGATTCAGATGTTGGCGGAGATATTAGATCAGAGATAAATATGATTTGTTCGGGTACCTGAGACAAGCCATCAGTGTCATACACTAGGCCTGTGTCACTCATGTGTAGCTCATGCATATTAGCCATCAACATAACTGCTGAATTGGTCTGCAAATCCTCCATATCATCATCTGAGTCTGCATCTGCCATAAAGCTCTGTTCTTTGTCTGTGAGAGTTCCACCAGCTTCATCCTTAAGAGCCAAAAGTAGAGCCTCCTTGTGATAAGAACTGCCCCTAGTCCTCGACTTTGGGCATGCATTAGCCAGGTGTCCCTTCTCATTGCAGTTGTAGCATCGAAGACCATTCAACCCATTCTGAGCATTTCCCTGTTCAACCACTTAAGCTCTGTTGTTATTCCTACCCATAGCATTAAACCCTTGACCACCGCCCATCTGACGACCATAACCACGATTCTGAACTTCAACTCATCCATTGTTCACAACAGCCTGATTCCTTGTGTTTGATGAGGAACGAATGCGATTGTTGGATTTGTTTGTATAACGGCCAAAAGCTTTAGCAATCATAACAAATCCTTGTTGCAATGCATCGAACGGATCGGAGTCCTCATTAGCTTCACTGACAAATGCTTGATCATTGTTGTTGTTGTATGGAACCAATTGAGTTTGTTGAGATTGTTGCTGTGAAGGATCATATGGTGTGATTGTGGCAGTTGATTGAGTTGCTGGTTGAGGAGGATAACTAGTTTGAGCCCACAAAGCAAGTTGTTGATTATCCGGAAGTGAAGGTGAAACAATTTGAGAACGGAGAATCCTTTCCTTATCAACTTCCTTTTGATGAGGCTTCAAGTAATTGTACAACAATCCGTATGTAGCATGATGAAGATTCTTCGCTTGACGGAGAAAAATGACATACTTCTCCCATTCATAACCAAGACTACTCAGGAACTTAGTATTAACTGCAATTCTTGGCATGATGATGTTGTGCTTATCCAAATCATTTATGATGTCTGAGAATCGATGATGATAAGACTCTAGTGTCTCTCCAGGTTCAATCATGAAGTGTTCATAAGCCAAGTAAATTTTGGATTCCATATCCTCCTGATTGAGTGCAGTCCCTTCCATAAGTAGATGAATGTGTTCCTACATCGCCTTTGCAGTCTTTTGAGCATCAACACTTCGAAGAATTGGGTTTGGTAATCCTAAAAGGATATATTGCATTGCAAGCTCATCAGCTTCATAGTGTAGAAGTTCATCTCTAGACAGTTGTGCAACAATAGCAATGTTTGATTGATCATCTCTTGGTGGAACAGCATTTGGATCTCCGGGTGTAATGATAGTAGGCATCTGAAATGGACCTTCCATGATAACCTTCTTTAAGAACTTTCCATGTGGCTTCTTCAGATCACAAAACCTAAAGAACCTAATCACCCATTGATCGTAGTTTCCTGGAGTGAGCATTGGAGGTCTATCAAGTGATCCAGCCTCATGAATTGATTGTTGGCTGCTTAAAGCTTCACACATCTTTTCAAACCAAGTCGGTTCCTTCATAGTGTTCCTTGATGGATGTTGATTGAAATCGTTTGTGTAGGGTTGTACTTGAAGACTTGGTGGTGGTTGAACCATTTGAGGTTGTGGAATTGCTGCAAGTTGTGGAGTATGTTTTTGATTAAATTGTTGTTGATAAATTTGTGTTGTTGATTAAATTGTTGATGTTGTGGACTTAGTTGTTGTTGTCGTTGAGTATAAGTGTAAGGGAAATAGTTAGAGTATGGTGGTTGTGACATGTTGAAAACTTGTGTTGTTAAATGGATCTTTGTAGTCAAATGAACCGTTGTTGATGAAGAGTCCTTAGGCGTAGAAATCACAGAAAAGCCAAGTACCACTTATGCGTAAAAACACCAACGATACGCGTAACAGCAATAGTTACGCGTATGATTAGCTTACGCGTAAGGAAGAAGAAAACACTAAAGTTATGCGTAAACAAGAAGTTAGGCGTAGAAAACTTAGGCGTAGGATTAACTTATGCGTAAGACAAAGCTTAGGCGTAAGATAAATCTTATGCGTAAAAATTCTACGCGTAAGCTTATGCTTATGCGTAAATTTAGGGTTTTGCCCAAGTGATCTTTTACACTATCACAGTGCAAAAGATATCCAAAGTCGAAGTGTTTTCAGGCTTATCCAAGCAAGAAAAACACTGAGTAATCCACGAAACTGAAGATCAAACCAAGGAGAAGTTACGCGTAAGATTAGGGTTTCTCTTACGCGTAGAAGTTGGCCAAAAGTGATTTCTGTCAAATGATGTTTCCAAACCAGATTTTTGTGATGAAATAGCTTCAATATCACCAAAAATAACACAAAAGTGTGAAACTTGATGATCCAAAGCTTAGAAAACAGTTATGCGTAGAACAAGAACCTCGTTCAAAACCTAGTTTAAAAACTATGATCCGCGCGTAAAGTTTGAAACTTTTTGCCAAAAACAGATAGTTTAACACCTAAAAACATTGAAAGGACAAGAATCTTGGATTAAAAAGTGTAAAAAATCAATTTTTAAGCGTGACAAAGTTGGAACTCTTTTTCCGCGTACGACCCAAAACCAAAAAACTTCAAAAAAAAATATGTTCACCCAACTATTTGGCGAATGATACCACTGTTAGGTCACCATATTAGTAACACAAGCATCAATATGTAAGAAATAAAGAAGTAGAATGATCGGTTGAACAATAATCAAACACACACACACACATATGAATAAGACCGGTTATGCGTAGAGAGTGAATGAGAGAATAAATTGAACAATCAACCCTCAAGTGAGGGTTATTACAAAGTATTTATAGGAGAGGGAGCTAGGGCAACACTCCTAGTCCCTTCCTTTCCTTATTGGGCTTGGGCCTAGGCTTATGGGCCTTCTACATAAGCCTAAGCTTAATAACAAACATAAAGGCCATAATTAAGCTAACTATTACATTTAATTACTAACACTTGAAATCATGTTTAGGAGTGATTCCAACACCCAATCATCCCAAAACTGTGTACAAAAGACATGACTCGACTTAGCAACCATGCAAGTAACTAGATAATTGAACTAAGGGTTTAGTATGATAACAATAATGCACTAAAAGTGAGTGCATACAAGGTAGGCTAAGGCGATTTGGGTGTACATTTGGGGGTGGATTGTAAACAATGCTCTTCATTGATATTATGGAAAACCGAAACATCACGAGAACCGCGAAAAGGATAGGCTCTGAGGGCTTAACTAGGGGTATCGTGTACTAAAGATGAGTACAACGCAAGGGTGTGGGGGAATTACTCAACCGATGTGGAAGAAGTAATTATAATACGGGTATCAAACAAGGTTTATCCTAATGCCTCTTATCATTTAGTTATTCCTAACTACACAAGTGTAGTCTCACTAGTGATCTCGGGATGCATCACAAAACAAGTTCTAGAATCTATTATACTACTGATGAGTGTGTAAATACTCATCATTTTTGGTTAAATCTGAACTGCAAAACGTTTAAAAATGCTCAGAAATGCATCAAAATACTGAAAATATTCCAAAATTGCATTTTATATGTTTCAGATGCAAAATGTTCAAAATCAGATGAAAAATGAGCTAAGTTTGCATAATTGGCAGTTTCAGTCCCTCAAGTTTCAAAAGTTGTCAGAAATAGTCCCTGAGCACATAATTTCAAAAGAAAAATCACCAAAGGTCCTTTTAAAATCATAACTTGTCAAATTTAGTCCTTTGGTGAAAAATATCAAAAGTTTTGAGAAATTACAAAATTGGTCATTCAAGTTTAAAAATTGGCAAAATTAGTCCTTGGAAATTGGAAAATAACAAGTTTGGTCCTTGTACTTTTGGAGCTTGTCACTTTTAGTCCCTTGGAGCAACTTTGCAGATTTGGCAGCCTAGGTCCCTTAATTTTCAGAAAATTACACAAAGGTCCTTGTTTTATTAAGCCTTTAAACCATTTTGGACCCTGCCATTATCCCATGTGACCCCTGCCACTTGAACCTTTTGGACTTTTGACCCCCCTTCAATATAATATCCAGTCAAACCCTTTTGACTTTGCTTTTCCCTCCAAGTCACGGGTATCCTCCATCATCACCCTCCCCCTGCAACTCCACCTGCTATACTCCATTTCCCATCATCACACCCTACTCCTTATCACTCCAAACACCCCAAGCCAAGGTGCATTTAATGCACCTTCAACCTAACACTCAACCCCCCAGCTGGCTTATACTCATTTTGGCGCCAAAACCAATTAAACGGCCAAGATGATATCTAGGCATCCAAGGGTCAATATTATTGCTGGGATTCACTCAGAGGAGAGAGATAAGACAGTTTGGGTATAAAAAGAGGAGGAAGACGGAGAAGCAGAGGAGCACTTAGTTTTAGTTTTAAAATGTATTTCGTTTTTAAATGTCTTAAGTCTTAAATGAATTCTTAGTTGTATTTTCCAGTTGCATTGTATCAATTTAACTTGTTTAAGTGTATTGCAACTCTTTTAAGTATCAATTCCAGTTTATGTTCATATTTCAAATTTCAAGCTCATTGTTGCAATTTTCATTTTTAAACTCCTGTGTCAAAGCTTTTAGTAGCTTAGTTTTAAGCTCAAACAAGCTTCTATAAGCTTATTATAGCTTTTTACAAGCTTATATTCAAGTTTCAAGCACCTTTGGAATTTGGTCAACATAAGTCAAGCTGAGCAAAAAAAATGGTTGTGAAATGGAAATGGTTGATGCAGAAATGAAAATGGGTTGATTCTGAGTTAATGGGTTGATCAAAATAGGTTAGAGGTTCATTGGTTGTTGTTTCAAGCCATTGTGGCTGAGGACCATTTGTAAGTGAGTTTCAAAGTTTCATAGCATAATCTGTTTTTGTAGTTATAAGTAGTTAAAACCTGTTTAATTAGTTGTGTTTAGGACAAGTAAACTCAGTTTAATCAGTTATCTTAGCTAAATCAGTAGTTAGGTCATTTTATTTGCATATCAGTAGGATTAAGGTGTGTTTGGATTTGATGTTTAATCTGTGTTATAGGTTAGCTCAGTAGTTAGAACTTGTTGCTTTAGGTTTGTTAAGCTCTAACATACTCATATCTGTCTAAATATTGTGCCTGCAAAAGCTAAAAGTCAAATTCACATAAAATCTATCTCAACTGCTTAACTGTTGTGATTTTGGAAAAGCATAAGCTTGTTTTGTGCTCAGAATTCAAATACATTGCTTGCATTGAGTTTGTTTTATCATATTACATCAATCTTAGTCCTTAAAATCATTTGCAAAGTTCACAAAAGTCAAATTAGCATAACTGTTAAAAAGTCAAAAAAACTGAAAAACCAGTTTTGAGCCAACTGAAAGGATTTATCATTGACTCATCTCTGGGTCAAATTAAGTGAAACTTGTGGATTTAAAAACTTCATCTGGTCTCATTTCTTATAACCATTTTTGTGGATTTTTACAAAATTTTCATAAGCTCCAAAGAGGCTTGTGAATCTGGTCTCATTTCCCCTGTGCACAAGCTCAGTTAATACTGAGTGTGCACAGGTTTGTGCAGCCACTTGCACAGAGCTCAATAGAGCTTACCTAGGTCTAGTTTTTGGTTTATAGGTTCTTGGTCAGGTCTTCTTTAAGTTCCAACAATTGCTTTCTAGTTTCCAGCTTATTTAAGTGCTTATTGATAGGCTGCAAGTAGACCCCCTCAAACTGTTTTTGCACTTATACTCAAATAAGTCAAATCTTTGTAACTTGTAATCCAGAGGTTTAGGCTTGTTTTTTTAAGTTGCATTTGGGTAATTTTAGCATAATATAGCTTCTGTATCAGTTTGGTGTTTTTTGGTAGCTTATTGCTTATTCTAAATGCTTATTTTTAAGCACTTTACATTGCAGTTGCATTTTCTTACAAACAACCACCTGTTTTTCCATTTTTCCTAGATTCTCTATATTATTTTAGACTTTTCTTGAATTTTTCAGATTTTTCCAAGCCTGTTTGCTATTTTTCTTCATTTTAATTAGTTTTTAAGTCTTTTTAAATAGCATTTAATACAATTAATTCAGAAAAGTTTCAAAAAAATAAATTTTCATTTTTCTTAAGTTAAGATAAATATAAAAAGCCAAAAAAATATTTTTCCAGATTTTTCTTAGTTAAATTTGTATTTTTAAGCAAGTTAAGTAGTTTTAAATAGTTTAAAATTCATAGACAATAGAAAAATAATCAGAAAAATACAAAAATAGTTTTGAAAGTTCTCTTTTGTTATTTTAGATTTTTCCAAGTCATAATTTTATTTTTCTAGCTTTATTTCATATTTTCTTGTATTTTAGGTTATTATTAAATAGTTAAAAATAGTTTTTAATTAATAATAATTAGATAAATAGTTTTAAAAATAATTTTCTTTTTCTATAAATTTTCTTTTACCATTAGGTTTGTAAAAATATCATTTTCATATTTTTAGGATTAATACTGCTTCAGTTTCACATTTTCTTTTGTACGTCGCGTAGTTTTTAATTCAGTTTTATAAAACATAAAATCAAAAACATCATTTTGCAAATAGTGATAGCGTTTATTTAATATTTTTTATCTTTTTAATTTCCTTTAATTTGCATTTAAGCCGTTGTAATTTATAGACTTTTTCTGTAGTTATAATAAATCAGATCTCTTTTCTCATTCAAATCTCTCGATCACTATCCGTTTGGTGATTCATTGCATAGCTCGCTGGGACATAACGACCCGGGGAAACACTATACTCCCCAGATCTTCATTGCATTCGTTTCTGAACCGTTTTAAGTTTCTTACGGTCGGCCATTCACAAGTGGCCGGCTTGTGTGAGAAAACTTGACGGTTTGGAACGGATCAAACCGGTACACTCTCGAAGCATTAAAGATGAATGCTTTAATTCCTATAGATCTAGGGGCGAACCTCACATTTTTGGGGTGGAATTTGAGTGGTAAAGGGTTTTTGTGCTAGTCATATAACTCCTATCCATGAGACGCTTTATTAAGACTAAAGACCTACTCGTACAAGTCATGAAAATTTTTAAATTTGGTGCTAAAATTACCCTAACCGATATTTCTCATAGCTTATTACACAAATGAAATAGGAAAAGACAAATAATCAAGGATAAGCATAGTTTCAAAGTTCCCGTTTTATTCTCCCTCCCTACACTTAAACTGAACATTGTCCCCAATGTTCCCCGAAAGTATCAAAGTTATGATAATGGAAGGTAATTAAAAAAGAGACGGAAACTAGTACTCCCCTAATTAGCTCGGTAGGATCCTTGTGAAGTAGTAGTTAAATTCTCTCCAAGAAGAATGTATGCGTGAAAAGCTCCATCCAATCTTATGTTTCTTCTTCTTGATAAATAAAATCTGCACACTTTAAGAAAATAGATGAAACCTTTGCGTAAAATTGGCGGTAAAACTACATATGACTCAACTACACTAGGATATAATTTTGTGGAAAATTAAGACCTGACAAATTCCAAAAATATAAAAGTAGCACAAAAAACAAGGGAAATTTAGATTAGCTGTTTCTGCTCCTCCTGACGTCGTCAGGTTGCAATCCTGACGCCGTTAGGTTATCCTGACAGAAACTGGTCTGCTGCGTTTTTCTGGAAAAATTTTGGAAAAATTACACCTTTAAAATCTGGAAAAGTTCCTGCAAAACATTCATTATGACTCGATACAAGCATTTGACTCTAACAAACACACATATATATCTATTCAATAATCGTAATTCTCATGTTCACGTTCTTTTGAAAACGTGTTTAATCCTCCCTACACTTATCGTTTTTGTAAAATACCTTTATATGTAATTAAGACGAGGTTAAAGACAAAATAAAGCATTTTCACAAATTTAAACATGAGAATAAACAATCAATGAAAAGATATATGACACGCAAACAAGCAAAAAATTAAGCATGGGTTGCCTCCCACGAAGCGCTTTTCTTTATTTATGAGTCTTGTAGCTAGACTCTTAGTCGTTCCCCTACGTGACTTCACCTCCGTCACCTTCTTCCTCATGATGGTCTCTATTGGGGTTTTCCATGTTATAGTAGTGCCCTATTATGCACCTTTCTAAAAAGTCATTTTCTCCCTAATCGGTTCCATATTCCGGTCCTAGCTTCAAGCAATCCTTATATAACCCGGAAATCTTATTTATCACATAATCTACTCCTTTCTCCTTATCCTCCTCATTCCTATAGTAGACCGATAGCTTAAGTTCCTTTTCATCATTGGATAGTGATGAAAACTTCTCATCTTAAATGGCATTTGGTAAGCTATGTCATCGGTCTCATCTTTAAAATCTAACTATTCCTAACAACGGATCATAAGTCATCCCGGTGTTCTCTATGAAAGGTTTCCTAGAATTACGTGGGACAAGCTAGGATCTATGGCCGTACTAATATCCTCCACAATTATGAAATCCGTAGGGTACGTGAAACTACCTATATAGACGGGAAATCCCTTAACTCTACCAAGGAAATTACAACTAACTCTAGGATTATCGGGATCTTGCTTATTTGAGATAGGCTTCTTCATCACCCAATTATAGTAAGTGCTAGTCATGATGTTTATTGGGGACTTGCGATCAATGTAGGCCTTTGCCACGAAAAGATGTCCTATGCAACATATAATTTTGAGATTCCAAGGATTCCCAAATTTGATCTGAGGGCTTTTCCTAACGTACATGTGACGGAGGTCGCGCACTAAGTGTGGGTGGCGAGAGAGTTCCTCTTCTATAGGAAACTTATTAAAATAGTCATCGTCTACTTCATCTACTTCATCAGTTGATTCATCCTTAGGAGTTTCACTAACCTCAAGTACCGTCTCATGGTTCGCTTCATCACTAGTCCTATTAGGTTTCACTAAGGTGATGGTATTGATGAATTGAACGTGCTTGGCTAACTTACTTGGGTCCTTAATTTTCACACCGGAAGCTTCGGGAGAATGAGTCAAGATGGCATTAACCTTTTCGGTGGTCTTTCTATCACTATTGGTCATGGCTTTTTAAAGGTTATCAATCTTCCTATCCATCTTGGCTTGTTGTTGGTTAAAGCGGTCCAAAAGCTTGGCTATTTGAGCTTCTTGGGATGTAACTAGGTGTTGCAAAATCCCTTCTATGTTTTGTTGGCTAGGGCCGTGGGATCATGGGGAATCATTAGAGGTGAATTCTTTGGTTTGTCCCCAATTGTATTCGGGTTTGCCCCTCTATGCTTCTCGGGCATCATTGAAAGTCCTAGGTCCGGGTGTTGTGGGGAATCTTCCTCCCATTCCATTGGTACGCGAGGATGCATAGTCAACGGAAGCTTGTTCGGGGAGTCTCGTGCAAGTGCGAGTTTCATGGGGACCACTACAT
This sequence comes from Chrysanthemum seticuspe, assembly GCA_019973895.1. NCBI lineage: Eukaryota > Viridiplantae > Streptophyta > Magnoliopsida > Asterales > Asteraceae > Chrysanthemum > Chrysanthemum seticuspe. Next base: position 216,086,682 of record BPTQ01000009.1, on the reverse strand, counting down.
AGCTCACACAAGGAGGAGATTTTGTTCACTTGGAGCGAAGACTTAGGATTCTCGTAGGAGCTCATTAGGAATTTGAATTGATCTTCAAGTTCAAGCATCCTACGATCGGAAGTTTATGAGTTAATGGGAGGCAAGGAGATTGCCTTTACGGTTCTGGGCAACTCACGGGGGTCATTCCAACTTTCGTTGTCATAGAGGGCAAGGTCCTCTATTGTACTCCACGATTCTTCTGCGGTGAGATCACTAAGTTTGCCACCGGCCGCTTGGCAGATGGATTGCTTAGTTGAGAAGTTGACATGATCGTAAAAGATTTAGACTTGAAGCCAAATATCTATGCCGTGATGAGGGACTTTATGGAGCAAGTCTTTGAACCGAGTCCATGCTTCGTAGAGAGATTCACCTTGACGTTGTTGGAACATCAAGATTTCATTCCTAAGCTTAGTAGTTCTCCCCGGTGGGAAAAATTGGGCAAGGAAACGAGTAGTGAGATCATCCTAACTTGAGATGGAGTCGGCGGGAAGTCGCTCAAGCCAATTACTAGCTTGGTCCAGTAGAGAGAATTGGAAGAGACGCAAGCGCGTGGTCTCCCTTGTGGTAGCATCTAGGTCGATGGAATCGACGATTTTAAGGAAATACTTAAGATGTTGATTAGGATCTTCGGAATGAAGTTGTAACACCCCCAAAAATGGCTCAGCGGAAGCATACGGGTATTGGGGTGCTACTAAATTGATACCACAACATAAGCATAGAACAACGGATTTTCATAAATAAACTTTTATTCATTTCTTAAAACAATGTTTACATTTTTGATTTGATGCGAAAAATGGCCCATTATAAAAAGGTGGTCCCAATACATAAATCAGAGTCGTCTATGACCATGCCATGCCTTTGCCTTGCGCCTCCAAAGATAAGCTATCACCTCAAAACCTGAAGATACATGCTAAAAGGGGTCAGCTTACGCTGGTGAGTTCATAGAGTTATTTAAAAAGGGATTTCAGTACACTGTTTCAAATTTGGTTTTTGATGATCATTACGTCTTGCATAATGTCATAAAGTTTATGGTTTCATTTCATAAAAGGTTTTCATTAGTGGACCATAAAAAGGTATATGTACACTATAATGAATATAATGCCATATATTTTTAAGTCTATTACGCTAGCACTAAGTTCATGCAACCGAAGCTACGACAGTTCATGTATGCACAAGGAAGTCATACAAATAAGGAGCCCATGGCGAGTGTTTATCCCAATACACTCGGTTCCGACATGCTATATGTTTCGCCTTGACCCAAGCGGGGTCAACCGAACAGAGGAGTCACCCTCAATAGATCTATTTATAACATTCGCGCTTCCCAGCAGGAATTGACGGTTCATGAAAAGGGCAATTTGGGATCTAAAGCCTTAGGCTAAACTGCGTAATATTCTAGGTCAAAGGTTTTGGTGTGGTCCTTAAAGCATCTAGGTATGATGTATCTTAAAACATATCAATCAAAGGGCATAGTATGCATAGAATGCAGAATTTTAGTAAATAAAGCATTTAAGTAAAAATGAGCATGTATCTTCCCCCAAAACAGTTATAAAACAAGTAAAAGTAGGGGCTATGAAACTCACCTTGGCAATGTGAAATATGAAGCCTAGAGGGAATTAAATCAAGGAGTGATAGTGCACGGCTCCGACACGCAACCTAATTAATACGGCAATTTAGTCTTTATGTTTAAGACTCGATAAAGTTTAACTGACTTTATAGATTTTTAAATGTTTTTGTTGTTGTTGTTGTTGTTGCTTATGTATCATCATTTATCTTAAAACAGTTTACAAGATTTGGATGAATTTCGGCTTATGAAGGAGGACATGGAAAGAATCTCGAAGAAGGAATTACGACTTTGGTTTAATGATGACCAAAGTTATTACTTGAAAAGGGTACACGCGGAAGAAGATATCAAGGATGAACAAGACTTTGGTTTGGTGATATCCGAAAGAGGATGTACGAAAGGTATGTACGTATAAGGTAGTAAAATATCAAGTCGAAGAAGTCTTTGATTCGTCGATAACCCAAAGACAGCGTATGGAAAGAAATTACGTATGAATAGGGGTTGAGCTTGGGTTTTAATAGGACATCGTTAAAAGTTTATAATTGTATATTTCCATACAAGTACTATATATATTAGTGGTAAAAATCATATTCCGAGTAATAATTTTTAGAAGGGAAGCCATAGTCTATACTTATGAATTATAAGTAAAGGATTTTTAGTAAAATCGGACATAGTCCCGTTTATACGTTTTAGAGGTATGTTTTGGAAAATAATAATAAAGCGTTATTATACTAAATGGTTTTGTTTAGTTTGCATATAACGTTTATAAAAAAATATATATATATATATATATAGTTTAGCGTTTTAAGAGTTGAGTTTTGTTTATAGTTATAGTCGGTGATTTGTTTATAAAACGTGCCGTTTTAGAAATGGTAGTTCAAATATACCATCGTCCTTATGGTTTTAGAAAAAAAATAAATAAATAACATGTGATATTAATTGGGAGACCTTAGAAAACGTAGTTTAGTTTTATAAGCTTTAACTTGTATATATTTTAGGTGAATTGTCAAGACGTGGTTTTAGAGTAGCAAATTATGTAGTCGATGTAAAACCAGTAAACAAGTGAGTCGTGAGCGAATAGACGAAATAGGCCGTAAAGAGATGTGTCGAACTAGATACAAGACTTGTCGAATAACAATGACGTTTAGCTGGGTGACACCTGAGATGACTTGGTTTAACATATCTTTTACGGAGTGATTTATGGACTGAGTAACATCAACCGGACCCTCGACATCACTAATATGGGCTGCAGCCATTTGGTGGCCTGCCAAGGAGAGATGGGCTTCGACCCATCCTTAAACAATCAAATGGACCCTCAACGTGAGGTGGACTGTGGCCCAGGCCGACAATATTGAACGCATCCCACAAGAAGGATAGGCAGTAATATGTGTAGTGTTTTGACATTCAAAGAGGGGTAAGAAACATGTTATTGCAAATACCTAAATGCATTCTAATGGAAAAAGAATGCAGACACATATTTGTAAAACTTTGACACTCAAAAGGAACAAGGATATGATATAAAATTTGACAACATAACTAGGTTGAAAACGGGGTATATGACTCATGAGTCGAAGGCTCATACTAAGTCCAAAGGACTATGCTAAGCGTCTCGAATCAATCCAAGTGTCGTGAGCCCTTTGTGAGGCAATACCTCACGAGCCCAACCAAAGCTCTTGTGTGTTTGACCCAAAACTACCGTTTAGACTCTTTTGAGCCTACTGGTATCGAATCAATAACAACAATGACAATAGTGACTAAAGAAAAAGATAACTACACCTTCGGGTGTGTTCACGTCCTGGCAAGACTCAAAGACAAAGAATAGACGACAAAAATATCACTCTTTAACGACTCATGCCGTAACAAAATATAAGCCGAAAACCCAAACAGCCACCGATTATCAGTTAAGCTTATTTTTTATTTTTAACTAGATTACCACAACAACAACACTATTTACTTAACATTGATTCAACATTCATTAACCCACATAAATCAATATCTCTTATGATTTATATCAATCGGTATTTACAGAAATTTTATAATTTCGAATTAGACAAATAATATTACAACTCAATAGAAAAAAATGACAATTGTTCTTACATCAATTTTGGTGGGTCGAGTGGATTTAAAACCGAACACATGAAGACTCCAGTTGAGTACGAACTAGTGGGACTTGAACGAATTGAAGCTTGATTTAGACTCTCTATATCCCAAGTAACAAAACCCCCTTATCAATTTTGAAAACCCCTTTGTTTGGAAGAACCCTAATTCGTACAAACCCTAACTTGTGTGAGTGAGATGGTGAGAAGCTTGTGTGGACCTTCTGTGGATGTGCGTCCATATAAAAGAAAAACAAAAGGGAAGCTTGACTTTATCTTTTCTTGACCTAGTGCTTAGGGTATTCCTTCTTCTAGCTCGCGTCTTTCTTCCACAGCCACGCCTCCAACTTCATGTGATGTCTAGATGGGTAGATAACTATTTGGAGAATGATGGAGGTGAGACTTTGTGTTGGACTCCTCAAAAGAAAGAAATGATACCATTTTAATGTTTGTCTCCTCTGGTTTATGTCGACAGGGAATAGAGAGAGGAGGGAACAGGTAACGTGGGATAGGGAGGGTTATAAGTTTATTTCTTTTGTTTTATTCACCAAAACAGTATAGTCGGTACCCCGTGTTTTGTCGAATCCTCGAGTAAACGTATCTTCCCGGTATCCGAAAAATACTAAAATTTTATTTTTAAAAACGATTTTATAAACGTAATAATATGACATTCTTATTACGTTGAAATTTGATTATAATTGTTTGCCGTTATTTAATTGGTGTCGGAATGCGTGCGGTGCCGTGACTTTCTGAATTCACGAGATAACTTCTCGTTTTCTTTCGTAAATTATTAGTGATTGATAAAAAGTGTATTTTTCTCTTATCTTAGTATTTACTTTTAGTCTTGTATGCTACCGCGCTGCAGTATGCGGAATAACTAATGGATTAAGCTTATGTACGCTTTAATTTTAACTTGGACAATAATAAATTTCACAGATACTTTGTGGGCAAGTATTGTATGTGCGGTGTCTTATTTCTAAAGGAACGAAATGACCTCTCGTTTTTAAATTTTAATATTGACAACTGTTAGAAAATAACCGATTTGAATTTTCTGACGTAATAAATATTATTATAATAATCCGAAATTTTACGGGTTGTTATAGAAGTCCATGGAATGCACATCCGTTTTGCACCAACCGGATGGTGTCGGATCGCAGGGCCGTAGTTTGAGCTTGATTGGGGAGCTCAATAATGTTCCTATAGCCTTGGTGGCTTGGTCTAGAGTATTCACCAAGAGTGTGGCCTCTTGGCGGGTCATTTGGTGGTGGGTTGATGAGTGGTGGTTGATTATCACCTTCCATGATGAAAAGTGATGGGATTTACGAACAAAGCCACGAAAGAAGGGGGATAGACCTACGAGGAAGCTAAAAATGAGAAAAAATCTTACTTGATAGGAATCAAGCAAGGGAACCTAAACGAGATAGAATCCTAACTAGCTATTCTACACCCCGGCAGCGGCGCCAAAAACTAGATCCGCGTACAAGGTGCGTTCGGGGTCAAAGGAAACTTCCTTTTCATCGAGCAAGTTTTTCAACACCCTAGGCAGTGAACCTAATCGATGTACTGTAGTATTGGGTAAGCCTCGGGTATTGATATCGTTCTCTAGGGGAATACGAATGCTAGTGAGAAATTAAGGTTTGAGGTGGTTCGCAGGGTCCAACCCCTACGCAATCACTTAACGAAGTATTTCCTATTTCTTATTGCAGAGTGGCTACAAGTTTGGCATAAGCACAACACCCTCATACCCTTCGATCACCATCGAAAGGCCTAGTCGTACAATTTATTCTACAATTAGTGGCACCATCCGTGGGACCCGTACAATTGGTCTCGTTATTTCCAAACTTATAACCAGTCAATCACACTCACTATATTTTCGGCATGAGTCAAGGAAGAGAAGATACTCCCCCACCGGGATTCTCGACTTTGGCACCAATTCCAATCAACGATCCTAACAACTTTCCCCAAATAACCGCTTCCACTTTCACAACACGATCTCGTCCAAAAGTAACACCAAATAATCATGCTTCGACGTCGGCTAACCCAGAACTGGTTATTAGCTCTACGTTCGTTGAAGCTAACCTCGAAGCACTGAAGTCTATGCTAAGGGCTCGTAGGAGGCAAACTCGGAATGTAGAGATGCGAAGGGAGTTGGAATACTCTAGTGATGAGTATGATGAAGAGATTGAAATGAAGCCCAGACCCTCCGCTCTAGGAGCTACTCGCTCGGTGCTGAGGGTAGGGTCTCCTGGAAGTCGAAGGCCGAATGGAAGATAGGTGGGTTTCGAAGAAGTTCCATAAAGGGCTCCGACCAGAAGAGATGGGACGATGGAAGGCTCCAATGGGAGGATTCACCGAAGGGAAAACACGGAGGTTAATTTACCTCCGTTATTGGCAGCCCATCTGGGGATGACTGAAGCAGGGGTTCCGTTACAGCCTTCTCATGCATCTGGCGTAGAAGGCAATCCACCTCCGATCAATGGGGGAGGAAATATTACTCCTCATGGTATGTACCCTCCATTTCAGGCTCAATCTTATCCTCATAGGGTTTATGATGAGTGTGTAAATACTCATCATTTTTGTCTTATCTGAGCTGCCAAAACACTTAAAAACACTCAAATATGCAGCAAAATACAAAATATATCCAAGGATTGTATTTTATATGTTTCAGATGCAAAATGTTTAAAATCAGATGAAAAACGAGCTAAGTTTGCATAATTGGCAGTTTCAGTCCCTCAACTTTCAAATCTTGACAAAATCAGTCCCTGAGCATTTGTTTTGAAATAAAAGTCAACCCAAGTCCTTTCAAAATCAAAATTTATCAAAAATGATCCTTGGGTAAAAAGTTTGGAGAATTTACAAGTTTGGTCCTTCAAGTTTCAAAATTGGCAAAAATAGTCCTTGGACGTTTAAAAATGGAAAATTATCTTTTATGGTCCTTGTACTAATGAAACTTGTCAAAATTGGTCCTCTTGATTAACTTTGGAAAATTGGCAGAATTGGTCCCTCAAGTTTGGTGAATTGCAAGTTTGGTCCTTATGTTATTAATAAACAAAACACCCTTGACCCTTGCTTGAACCCCTGCCAATATACCACTTGACCCCCTTGACCCTTGAACCCCCTGTCTAATATTAAACCCCCGGTCAACACCCAGTCAAACTTCCCACCCTTTTCCCTCCTTTTTCCCACCATCTTCACCAACTGCCTGCAAACCTCCCATCACCATGCTTCCAGCTCACAAACCCACAACCTTATCACTCCACCTCTACAAACCAACAAGAATCATTAAATGCTTCCCCCTCCTTGCACTCAATCAACTCCAACTGGCAAATACCATTTTGGCGCCAAAATTCATCAAACGCCCAATATCAACTCCAATCATCCAATGGCCCAAAAGAGAAGTGGGAAATGATCAGAGGAGAGAGGGGAAGACTTTTGCTAATAAATAGAAGGAAGAGAAGGAGAGACAAAGGAGTAGTTTTTAGTTTTATTTTTCATATATGTCGTTTTGTAATCCTTATGTCTTAAGTAAGTTCTAAAGTGTAATTTTAACCTTCATTGTACTAAAACTAAGCTTTTGTATCAGTTTTAATTCATTTCAAGTTCTAATTCAAAGTTTGGTTAAGTTTTCTGTTTTTCCATTTTCTATAATCAAATCTGTTTTAACATTGCTAAGCATCAAGCTTCAAATAGCTTTATTACAACTTATATAAGCTTATTCAAGCTGTTGATAGCTTTGAATAAGCTTATCAAGCAGATTCATCAAATTTGGTACGTGGTCAACGAAAGTCAAACTGCTCATATTGTGAAGAGTCAATCTAGCTTACTAATTTGGATATGGAAATGGGTTGAGACTAGAGTTATTTGGGTTGTTATCAGTGGGATAGTGATTAATTGATCAAGTGTGAGCAAACCATTGTAGCAGGACTTGGGTGAGTACTAGACTTCATCTTTACTACTTGAATCAATAGATTAGCTAGCTGATATACTTTCTCATTTATCTTGTGATCTCAGTGTATTGTTAGTTTGCTTGACTGATTGGCTCTACTTAGCTTAGTTTAGTATCCTTGCATTCTGTCATTATGTTCTGAGTTGCAACTGCATAATGTGCACTAAGGGTTTCTTGCAGTAAATAGATTAGATAGAGCTTCGAGGTTGGTTCATTTAGGAATAAAATTGCATACTAGAGCTTGATATATCAGTATTTAGGATCAGGTAGTTGGTTTAGTGGATTTAGCTTCAAGGTATTATCATTAAGGGGTGTTTGGATTTGCTTTATAATCTGTGCTTTAGGTTAGCTATAGGATTAATATCACTTGATTCAGTATTAAGTAGGTAAAGTGAACTTAGATCAGTCCTTACTCTGCATCTTAGATCACTCAAAGTCAAACTCTGTGTCAATCACATTTGACAGTTAGACAAGTTAGACTAGAGGTAGCATTTCCTAGCTTTTAGCTTTAAGACCCTATAGGATAACTGCATTAGGGTAAATTATCCCTTACAACATCATAATCATCCAGTTTTAGCGAATCAAATCTCACTTTAGTCAACATTTCAGTTTTACCTATAAAAGTCAAAATTGCACAAACCAGTTTTGCCCAAACTTGTGGGATTTTTAGTGAGCTTATTACTGTGTTGTAGCTTATGAGCTTTTGGGAAATCATTTAGACCCAGCTTGTGTACCCTCGAGTATTTTTGTTACATTTTTGTGATTTTTATTGTGGGCTCCACATAGCCTCAAAGTGAGCTGCAAGGGAAGTGTCTCCCCTGTGCAGCTGTTACACCACCACCACAGTGGCCATCTTCACCACTTCTGTGGGTCCCACAGGCCACCTCAGTGGGCCCTAGTAGGTGTTTCTTGGTTCTTTGGAATCACCACCCAGCTGGCTATCTGTTTCAGCCAAGTTTGAGAGCTTAAGCTCTGTGGACCCCACTTGTTTTGCCCTTCAAACTCTGTCCCATAACTGTCTTAGAACACAAAGAAGCCAAGTGCTTATTTCAGTTCCATGTTGCTTATTTGTCCATTTCCTGTCATATTATGCTTATTTTGGTATATTAGACTTAATTTGAGCTTTTGGTTTCCTGCGTTGCTTTTTAGCTTATTTTTGGCTTATTAGCTAACTGCTTATTTAGCCCATTCTGCTTATTATGGGTTAGACAGTTCTCATTTTATTTTTTCTAGCTTTCTAATTTTATTTTATAATTTTCTGGAAATTTTAATAATTTTTACTGTTCATTTAGTATTTTTCTTAGTTTTTAATTATTAATAAATATTTAAAAAGTCTAAAAAAATACATTTTCAGTTTTAAAATTAGTTTTAAGTTATTTTAGATTTTTCCAAGTTATAATTTCAATTTTTTAGGATAATTTTCTATTTTCTTATATTTAAATGTATTTTTAAATAGTTAAAAATAGTTTTTAATTAATAATAAATAATTAAATAGTGTAAAAATTAATTTTCTTTTTCTAAAAATTTTATTTTATTATTAGGATTGTAAAAACATAATTTTTATCACCTAGGTATTTTTAGATTTCTGTTTTCACTTTTATTTTTGTACGTAGACGTTTATTTAAACGTAAACGTACGTTTTAGGTTTTAATCGTTAAACGCTTTTTAAAAGTAGAATTAAAATGACTTCAAAGTCTTTATTAGATTTAATTTCCTTAGTGTAATCAATCATAAACCCTTTCCTGTTCAAAATCACCTGATCACAAACCCGTGTTTTGAGTACCATCACAGCCTCGTTGGGAAGAACGACCCAGGTTTGCAGTTTCTTCTGCAATACTTTGGAACACACACTATACTACATTTGATTAGACGCCCCTCAAAAAGGCTGCTGTCAAATTGGCGCCGCTGCCGAGGAGGTTGTGTGCGTGTTGAAACGGTTTGCAGATTAGTGATCCTGGATATACACTCATTGTATATTATCCATCCTTGTGAATATTTTCATATTTCAGTTTTCAACGAACAAAAAAAAAAAAAAAAAAAAAAAAAACCCAAAAATATTCATCTTTTCCCCCCTACCTTTTTTGATTCTTTATCCTTCTACCCTATATCCATTTGATTCTAACTTCTTCTATTCTCATGGAATCTCTCGACTACGACGAATTCTGGAACGAAGTTGAAAAACTTCATACTTTATCACAAATGTCAAGAATTCGTGTTGTTCGTGATGATCCATTAATTCTGCGTAGGAAAATGGAACGAGAAACCGGGGTGACAAAGGACCAGGTACTTCCCTCTGATAATGGAGGTGCTAAATACGTCCAACCTACGGTTATCCAAAGATCTAACCCCTCAATTGCTCCTAAGTCGTCTAAAATTGATCCTAAACTTTCACAATTTACGGTTAAAAGCAATCATGCAGAATTTAGACCGGTGACTAGCAAGAATGACTTGCTTAAACTTCACATTTCTCAAAAACCAGAACCGGAGACCATAACGGAAGTGGTGGAAATTGCTAGCTCTCAGAGCACACCACTTGTCCCACCTCCGGATTTTTCAAAATGTTCTTCGAGACTTGATAGTCATTCGGATCACCATGTTGGTTTTGTTGATTCTTTGAATGAACCGATTCCTTCTCATAACTCTTAAATGGAATCGTTTATTCCTTGTGTCGGTTGTGGTAAGCCTCTTTTTGGTTCACCCTGTCGCTGGTGCACGTGTGTACAGTGTGGTAATGATATTCGTAACGGGAGTTGTTTGTTTTGTGGTTCGAGGAATTCATTTGATTATGATCTTAATCCGAACTCATTTAACGACCCCTCAAACTTTTCCAATTACCCACCACAGCCCGACTTATCTTCATATAATCAACATAAATGCTGTGAATTTTGTGGAGGTCCTCACCAAGGATTTGAGTGTCAATCCAGAAACACGTTTGTCTATGAACAAGTTTCCGGTGATGCTCAGAACTTTGGTTATGACCAATATCCATATAATTCACCAGTCCAGACTCAACAGTTTTACTGTTATGAGAATTGTGGAGGTCCTCACGATAATCTTCAATGTCAACCGTGGAATCAAAATTACTATACTTCCGGTTTTGACAATTTCCAACCTCCACAGCACCATACGGTTCAAACTCTACCTGAGCCGTTGTCTCAAGAAATTTCCCAAGATTTTGAAACCGCAATGAAAACACTTGATGATATGATTCGTAACTTTAAGAATCAAGTGAGTGGTGAAAAGACCATGGGAGAATTGCTAGCCGAAGAATGAGAGGCTCGCAATTCTAGGGAAGAATTATTGGTCTTAGAGCATGCAGCTCTAAGGCGTTCCCAATTTCTTAAGGCAGCTATGTATGATGATGACGAGGAGAGTTTTTATCCTTTTAAAGATAATATTTCTCAACTCCCTCAGTCTGTTGTTATCACACCCGAGATTCACACTCACTCTCTTATTATGGGGGATGAGCATCTTGACACTGTTCCTGAAAAGGAACCGGACGAATTCATAAAGTCTAGTGTCGAGAACCTTGTCCCAATCCCAAGAGAGTCACAGGGAATTCTCGAGCATTTGTGTGATATCCCTACCCCTCTTGTCTTCCCAAAAGATCATGTTGAGATGTTCTCCGATTCTAATGATGATGATTCGTTATCTTGTGGAGACATCGTTTATGTGGAAGATTTACCTTCTGAGCTTGTTAGCTTAGAAGAAGAGAATGATGAAGTTACTGACACTGAAATCAAAGATGAAGCACTTCGTGCAACATTACTGAATGTCAGTCTTCTAATTTCTAAAATCGAGGCTTTCAAAGAGAAACCTATTTCATCTCCTATCCCCATTAAGGGTAGTGACATTCTTTCCGATGATTCTAATCCGGAAATGAAAGCCTTCTGTTTTGATAATATGGGAGAGAAGATTAGTGGCAGTACCACTTTTCATTCTCATAATTCTCTCCCCGATTATGAATCATTTACATTGGAGGAGTTCACCAGTGAACCCACTCATATCAATTCTGAATATGATTCATTCACCTTCAAGGAGTTCTCAGATGAACTCACTCATATCATATCTCCGCCGGAGTATGATAATTTCTACTTTGATCTAGACACACCCATAATATGTCTTGATCAAGCGAGCTTAACTGATGAGATTCATGAAACTATGAATTCTCCTATTGAGGATGAAGAGTTAGTCATGATTTTTATCATGATTTTCTTTCTTTTCTTCATATATTCTGTCACTTCTCCTGTTCTTCACTCCTTCGGGAATGAAGACATTATCTTTGATCCCGGCATTTCCATGTACCATTATCTTGAGCCGGGAATATATCTCATCGGTGTGGAACTTTCACGTGCTTCAAATGTTTGTACAAACATCTTGAATGAAAGTCCGATGGAGATTGTTTCTTCCACTTTGCTTCCCCATGAACCAATGAATTCGGGGTCGAGTCAAGCTAGCGACTCGGTAATCAAAAACATTAGTTAAACATGGGTTTTCACCCGTGTGTACCACCCTAGTGTGGGGGAGTTGCCCCCCGCTGTTGTATATAAGTTTTCTGTTAAAAAAAAAAAAAAAAAAAAAAAAAAAAAAAAAAATCAAATAATGGCCGTAGTATTTCCCTTTTACGTTCTATGTTTCGGCATAACCGCCGGTACTTTGAATATTGAGGGCAATATTCATTTCTAGTGTGGGGGGGAATTCTCACGAATTTTATCATGTAATTATACCACCCAATTCCCCCAATTTTGGCCAAAATTTTTTTTTGGAGTAAGTGTTTTGCACTTACTCAGCTTACGGTTATCAGTCCGCCATGTCTAATAAACAAAGGGATTGGCTAATCCAGGAGCAAACGGCTCTTAGTAAAGATATCTCAAATCCGTTGATGGCTTGCAATTTGCCTAAAATTGTATGGTGTTCAACTCACCATATCTTTAATTAGTGAAGAGTTGGCTAGCCCGCAAGTTTATGGCTTGTGGTAAAGGCAGTTGGAAAACCATAATTGGTAATCGACTCACCAAAGATATTTTATCTAAGAGTTGGCTAGTCCAGAAGCAAACGGCTTCTGGTAAAGACAAATCAAAACCGTTGAAAGCTGGTGATTTGCTCAAAATCATTTGGTTATCATTGTACCAAGGTTCTTACTTGAACTGAAACAATTGGCTACTCCAGAAGTAATGGCTTTTGGTAAAGAGATTCAAATCCATTAAATTTTCATAAAAGATTGCTAGGGACTAGCAATAGTTTAGTGTGGGGGATTGATGAGTGTGTAAATACTCATCATTTTTGTCTTATCTGAGCTGCCAAAACACTTAAAAACACTCAAATATGCAGCAAAATACAAAATATATCCAAGGATTGTATTTTATATGTTTCAGATGCAAAATGTTTAAAATCAGATGAAAAACGAGCTAAGTTTGCATAATTGGCAGTTTCAGTCCCTCAACTTTCAAATCTTGACAAAATCAGTCCCTGAGCATTTGTTTTGAAATAAAAGTCAACCCAAGTCCTTTCAAAATCAAAATTTATCAAAAATGATCCTTGGGTAAAAAGTTTGGAGAATTTACAAGTTTGGTCCTTCAAGTTTCAAAATAGGCAAAAATAGTCCTTGGACGTTTAAAAATGGAAAATTATCTTTTATGGTCCTTGTACTAATGAAACTTGTCAAAATTGGTCCTCTTGATTAACTTTGGAAAATTAGCAGAATTGGTCCCTCAAGTTTGGTGAATTGCAAGTTTGGTCCTTATGTTATTAATAAACAAAACACCCTTGACCCTTGCTTGAACCCCTGCCAATATACCACTTGAACCCCTTGACCCTTGAACCCCCTGTCTAATATTAAACCCCCGGTCAACACCCAGTCAAACTTCCCACCCTTTTCCCTCCTTTTTCCCACCATCTTCACTAACTGCCTGCAAACCTCCCATCACCATGCTTCCAGCTCACAATCCCACAACCTTATCACTACACCTCCACAAACCAACAAGAATCATTAAATGCTCCCACCTCCTTGCACTCAATCAACTCCAACTGGCAAATACCATTTTGGCGCCAAAATTCATCAAACGGCCAATATCAACTCCAATCATCCAATGGCCCAAAAGAGAAGTGGGAAATGATCAGAGGAGAGAGGGGAAGACTTTTGCTAATAAATAGAAGGAAGAGAAGGAGAGACAAAGGAGTAGTTTTTAGTTTTATTTTTCATATATGTCGTTTTGTAATCCTTATGTCTTAAGTAAGTTCTAAAGTGTAATTTTAACCTTCATTGTACTAAAACTAAGCTTTTGTATCAGTTTTAATTCATTTCAAGTTCTAATTCAAAGTTTGGTTAAGTTTTTTGTTTTTCCATTTTCTATAATCAAATCTGTTTTAACATTGCTAAGCATCAAGCTTCAAATAGCTTTATTACAACTTATATAAGCTTATTCAAGCTGTTGATAGCTTTGAATAAGCTTATCAAGCAGATTCATCAAATTTGGTACGTGGTCAACGAAAGTCAAACTGCTCATATTGTGAAGAGTCAATCTAGCTTACTAATTTGGATATGGAAATGGGTTGAGACTAGAGTTATTTGGGTTGTTATCAGTGGGATAGTGGTTAATTGATCAAGTGTGAGCAAACCATTGTAGCAGGACTTGGGTGAGTACTAGACTTCATCTTTACTACTTGAATCAATAGATTAGCTAGCTGATATACTTTCTCATTTATCTTGTGATCTCAGTGTATTGTTAGTTTGCTTGACTGATTGGCTCTACTTAGCTTAGTTTAGTATCCTTGCATATGGTCATTATGTTCTGAGTTGCAACTGCATAATTTGCACTAAGGGTTTCTTGCAGTAAATAGATTAGATAGAGCTTCGAGGTTGGTTCATTTAGGAATAAAATTGCATACTAGAGCTTGATATATCAGTATTTAGGATCAGGTAGTTGGTTTAGTGGATTTAGCTTCAAGGTATTATCATTAAGGGGTGTTTGGATTTGCTTTATAATCTGTGCTTTAGGTTAGCTATAGGATTAATATCACTTGATTCAGTATTAAGTAGGTAAAGTGAACTTATATCAGTCCTTACTCTGCATCTTAGATCACTCAAAGTCAAACTCTGTGTCAATCACATTTGACAGTTAGACAAGTTAGACTAGAGGTAGCATTTCCTAGCTTTTAGCTTTAAGACCCTATAGGATAACTGCATTAGGGTAAATTATCCCTTACAACATCATAATCATCCAGTTTTAGCGAATCAAATCTCACTTTAGTCAACATTTCAGTTTTACCTATAAAAGTCAAAATTGCAAAAACCAATTTTGCCCAAACTTGTGGGATTTTTAGTGAGCTTATTACTGTGTTGTAGCTTATGAGCTTTTGGGAAATCATTTAGACCCAGCTTGTGTACCCTCGAGTATTTTTGTTACATTTTTGTGATTTTTATTGTGGGCTCCACATAGCCTCAAAGTGAGCTGCAAGGGAAGTGTCTCCCCTGTGCAGCTGTTGCACCACCACCACAGTGGCCATCTTCACCACTTCTGTGGGTCCCACAGGCCACCTCAGTGGGCCCTAGTAGGTGTTTCTTGGTTCTTTGGAATCACCACCCAGCTGGCTATCTGTTTCAGCCAAGTTTGAGAGCTTAAGCTCTGTGGACCCCACTTGTTTTGCCCTTCAAACTCTGTCCCATAACTGTCTTAGAACACAAAGAAGCCAAGTGCTTACTTCAGTTCCATGTTGCTTATTTGTCCATTTCCTGTCATATTATGCTTATTTTGGTATATTAGACTTAATTTGAGCTTTTGGTTTCCTGCGTTGCTTTTTAGCTTATTTTTGGCTTATTAGCTAACTGCTTATTTAGCCCATTCTGCTTATTATGGGTTAGACAGTTCTCATTTTATTTTTTCTAGCTTTCTAATTTTATTTTAT